>CM042026.1:23149223-23184223 GCA_023525975.1 Smallanthus sonchifolius | reverse complement strand
ATTTTGTTATGTACAATAATGAACACATGAAGTCTCGTACTTGTTCAAACATATCCTGTCACATTTCTTATTATTTTACACATGTCACACCCCAACCGACGGCGGAAACGTCGGGGCGTGAAGCATGCAGACTGTTCAAAAGCTCATGGTCAAACTAAATTTCATAACTTTGTTAAATTGAATTACAGGTACAAATACATTGTTCAAACAATCAAAAACTAATGATAATTCTAGTTTATTTGTTTCTAGGTCCATATGCTCCTAAGTGATGAACTTGTACTTCAGATAATGCCACCTGAAACATGATTAAAATGAAAGGGTCAACTATAAATAGTTGGTGAGCATACATAGGTTTTGACTCAAATAGTAATATTGTGTTGTGTGCATACAATCCATACAATTCATGGCAAATAAGGCAATTATGGAGAAATACTATTGTGAAACCAAATTGTACAATCAAACCTTTGTAACTTGCAAGCAAAATTGTGTTGTCAGTAACAGTCACCCTACCTGGGTGGGTTTGTCAGACTCAATAGATCTATCACTGTTCACTGTCGGCTAAATAGTTAATGATTGCACATGAAATAGCATACAATTAGTTTACACACCTAGCACTCAAGCATAAGGCTCAAATTTGAATACATGAATGTAGGGTGGAATTGTATCGTGTAATTGTAAACATTGTATAATTGAAACTCATGTTCCACCCCAAAATTTGTAAATAATGTAAAAGGGGCTATGTAAACTCACATATTATGAAGAGTGTAGATCGTATGAGCAAACAGATAATAGCGGCGTGTTGTAGATCTCTAGGTTCGACCTAATGAACAAATGTATGATCATGTATTATTGATTTGTGTTATTCTATGTCGGAAGTGGATTTGTTAGTGGTTATATAAGATAGAATACGTTTTAGGATTTGTATTAAAATAAGGAATAAATAATATATTATTTATTTAGAACATTATTAAATAGTAGTGTGATGTATATGTACATTTATTTAAATATAAGTTTAAATAAATAATATTTGTTTAAGATAAAGTGTATGGAATATATAGTTGTGTATAAATAGTTTATAAAAATGATTATATAATCTTGTAGTATCTTATTAATTTCAATCTATTAGGAAGATTTAATAATTGATCTCGACGATTTGATAAACGATACTCGGGTCTGGATATTTTATAAAATAATTTTTACAACATTGACTGATTGAAATATAACATATATTAAACTGTTTTAAAAGATAAAAGATTCGGTTTAAGACTGAACACGACCGCGCTCATGTAGGGCACGACTGCGCTCGTTACCGGGCGTGACCGTGGGTTCTGGAGCGCGCCCGTGGTCGAGTCAGGAGGCTACAAACGGGTCTGTTCATAAAGCACGACCGTGCTCGTATCTGGCACGACCGCGTCTAGGGTTGTCTAGGTCAGGACTTTGTTGTTCGGCAAACACGACCGGGCCTCTCTCGGGGCACGACTGTGCTTGGTCAGGCACGACCGCGCTCGTAGGACAGCGCGACCGTGTCTGGTCAATTCCAGAAAATAGATTGATCAATTCTTGTAAGAAAATCGATTGGAATCATAGGGTTTTCATTGAGAATGTGTTTGCGAATCTATCCATACCAATTAATTGGGTTTATATCAGGTTTAAAGTGTAGTTCGATTAAAACCTTTTTATTCCGAAACTTAGATTTAAATCGGTTTAATTGTGTAATGTGGGTACGAATTAAGTTAGGGCTTTTCATTGGAACGGAGAAACGAATCGATTGAACTACTACTAACCTGTTTTGATTGGGCAACGATTGCTGTCGGCTACGAGGAAGAGATCGCGGCTCCTTTTCGATCGACAGAGGGACTGAGACGATGTATCGAGGAATTTAGGGTTGAGGGAGGTTTTATATGAGTCGTGGATACTTCGCGGTTTCTAAAACGCGTTTCCAATCTATTTTTGGAATAGATTTGAGTCGGTTTGACTTTTGCGGAGTCAAACTGTATACGAGGCGCGACCGTGCCTAACGTTAAGCACGACCGTGCTTAAGCAACGGCGCGACCGTGCTTACACCAATTTTGGTTAAATACAAGAATAGTCCCTGTAGTTTTGTAGTTTTGATGTTGTCTTGAGTTCTAGTCAGTTTTGGTCCTCGAGGTTTGTGAGATAATGACGGGTTGTTTCAGTTGTTATAGTTTCGGAATAAAGCATGTGTACGTACGTCTTAGTCATTGTACGGCATAAACATACGAAAAACCTGGATGTTACAGTATCCCCCTGTTGAGGGAATTTCGTCCCGAAATTGAATTAGTTGAGGCTACTGAAACCGCAAAGAGATGTGGTTCTGGATTTTTCAACGAGCTTTGACAGTTGGTCTACGGAGTAATACGGATGGCGAGGTTTAAGTCTGATACTCCAGGTTAAAACTTGTTGTTATGTCGGGCATAGAGGTTGGTAGTGGATTTTAGTTTAAAAAGGGTTAAGGAGGAGACTATCAAAGAATACTTTAGCCTCTTAAGGATAGTATTGCATTACTTGAAATAGGAACGATGATTAGGGTTTGTTTGTGATGTGGTCTACTATGCTCAAGAACTGTAAGTGGATACGAGGTTGCACAAATATTAGTCCAGGTCAAAATAAAAACTTTACGTGATACGAGTAACGCTACCTTTGACAATATGACAGGAACACATATATATAGGAAGTACCAGCGGCGTATCCACCATGCCCTTATCATATCACATTAGTTTTGTTACCACATATTACGATAGGTTTTATGTTTTAACACACGACAGAATTTACTATATTTTCCATGCGCTGATTTTTATAATTACGTGTGCACCCGTAATTACTCGAATCACCACGTGGTCCATATAGGTCCTTCCTTTGTGTGCGGGTCAAGAGGGGGGCACAAAATCATTTAGTTCATGTCTATTTTTTTTTCACGTATGAGTTTGTTAATAAATGTATCCCTAGTATAAACAAATAGCAACTAAAGGGTAATAAGGTGTTATAACTCAGGGTTTCAAAAGTCTCCTTGTGTTTGAACGATAAAACGTCAATCCTGATAAAGTGTATGATCACACCTTGCGTATATTGTGATCGGTCAATTGCATCAATTGTAAGTAATGTAAGCACTCACTACATCCATGTATGTTATGTACATTGTAAGCATGTATAGTGTGAATAGTTTAGTATCATGTATGTAGCAGCAAATGAGTTTCATGTATAATGGAAACAAATAAGTTTTCATGTATAATGTAAATACATTGAGTATCATATGCATCGTGAGCAACCAAGCTTTATGTACTATGTGATCAATCTAGTCTCGTGTATATTGCAACCAACTAAGTTTCATGTATCATGTAATCGATCTTGTATCGTGTATGTTGTAAACAACTGAGGTTCATGTAGCGTGTAATCAATGTTGTATCATGTATATGGTAAACAACTACGTTGTATGTATCATGTATGTTTGTAAATAACTGAGATTTGTGGATGTTCGTGTGTAAGCTATTGAATCTTGTGGGTAACGTAAACTAACGAATTCTGTAGGTGGTCGTGTGTTGCGGACAAGCGTGTTGTTTTGTTGTTCATGTATAATGTGGGTAGTTGGGTTTTGAAATCTTGTTATGGTTCATATGGGTGGTTAAGGTTTACGCGAAATGATTCATCTTGAAGTGGGTAGTACGCTCATATGTTTCTGAAGGTGTAAGGTAACGAGAAGGTTTTGTGGGTAATTAGCGTGTTGTGTTTATGAGTAACTGATTCGTGCCTTTTTGTAAATAGACAAGAAATTGTAATTTATCCTTGGTTGTAATTTAATAAACAGGTAGGAATAGGAAGTTTGAATAACCAGATAAATAAAATCTTATATTAAATTTTAAATCATTAATAAGAGAGTGTCTCAACGAAAAATAATGGCTAAATTATTTACTAATCAAGCCAAGGTTTTTCTTAACAAAACCAAAATCATAATTTATTTAGAGGATGTTTTATAAAACGAGTCGCGTTAAATTTCTTACAAAGTGAGAAGGTTTGTTGAAAATTTATTTTCTAAGTAATATTTATGAATCAAGGGTTTGATAATTGCTTTGTTTGAACAAAATAACGATGTTGTTTTAAATCAGATCATAAGATGATTAGTTTACCAAGAAGGTTTATGTATGTGTACTAGATCGCAATGAATGAGAACGTGATGTTTCGGTGTTCTTGATGAAAATAATGATGGTAATATTGAATCAACGAATGATGACATTTAAAGTCGTAAAATAAAACTTAGCATAAATAATAAAATGTTAAAAGTTTAAACCAAACATGGGGTGACGGTTTCAAACGGGAAATTTAAAAAGAAAACAACGTAAAACAATCCAGCTAGCATCTCAGATAACTTTCAACAAGGAAGCAGATGAGTACAAGGATGAACATTGCTATGGTCACTTGGATAGCAAACTGGGCCTCCGCTCTAGCTGCTTCTGTGCGCGCGTCAAAAATCTCCCGGTCTCCTTCCATCATGTCAATGTGGGTACCCAGGTTTGCAATTAGGTCCTCCTGGTACTGCACTTGTCCTACAAGGTTGTCTATTTGCTGGCTCATCAGGTCATGTCTTATCCCGTGCTCCATTCCTTGCCTCAAAAATTCTGCAGTCATTACATACTGGTGAGTGGCATCTACTGGAATTCCTATAGCACTGATGGTTCCCGTAGTTTGCCTGACTCTTGAGTTTGGGTGGTATTGGTCGGGTGTTAGATAGGGGTCTCTCGAATGGGATGATAGTTGGTGGTGTAGGTGTGGTGCTTGATAAGGATTTCTTGATGAGAGTGGTTCAGTTGCTCGGAGTCTCAAGCCGGTGCTCCTAAACCAATCTGCTCTTATGTCAAACATGGATCTAACAGCTGGGGGTGTTGATGATCGGTAGTCTGGTGATCCCGTGCTTTTTTCATCTTCGGACTCTGTTCCGGGAACGTATACTGGGGAGGAAGGTGAGTAGGAGTCCATGTCTAACAGAAAAGGAAAAGATTGTAAGTGGTGATAAAAATAGTGGATGTTGTATATATAGGAGTGTTCATGAATTCAGTGTTTGACAAGTCATAACACCGAGCCTCTACAGTAGTATTTTAGAAGTACACTTGACCTATAAATGATGTATTCATAAGATATTCCCAGGAAAGAGGGGTGGGTCACAAGGGACACACTTAAGTACCCGGTCTTTCCTTAGCCAGAATTTCTCATGGGTCTACATACACTCTTCCAGCCATCATGCACTAATAACACTATTGCTTGGGCTCATGGTCATGATGAGAATCGTTATGGACTGGGCGTTGAGGTCCAAAAAGTGGGGTTTGTTTACTCTAGCAGGCTTCCTCTTTGTGGGGGGGGGGTAAATGGGCTTCTTAGTTTGTTATTAATGGCCTTAGGCCCAAAGGTTTGAATTTTGTTCACAATTGAGGATGGTGTCATAGTGCGTATGAGTGGGGGCGTATTAAGACTTAGGTATGAATAAGTGTGTGGTAAACTTGGGATAACACTTAATAGAATCAAACAGGTAGCACGTATATAGCAATGGTTATAAGCATATGGGTTATCAAATAGTGTAGCACATAGGTATTCATGTATTGTGTCATGCGATGAGATACTTAGCATAATATGTAAGAAAATTACATAAGTAATAAACATGTAGCATTTTGGAATGTAGCAAATACCATGTAACATAAAGCATGGTATATGATGGGTGTCCTAAGGTTATAGTCTAGGTCATGTGTGTCTAATAACCTAATTCCCTATAACCAAGGCTCTGATACCAATCTGTCACACCCCAACCGACGGCGGAAACGTCGGGGCGTGAAGCGTGCAGACTGTTCAAAAGCTCATGGTCAAACTAAATTTCATAACTTTGTTAAATTGAATTACAGGTACAAATACATTGTTCAAACAATCAAAAACTAATGATAATTCTAGTTTATTTGTTTCTAGGTCCATATGCTCCTAAGTGATGAACTTGTACTTCAGATAATGCCACCTGAAACATGATTAAAATGAAAGGGTCAACTATAAATAGTTGGTGAGCATACATAGGTTTTGACTCAAATAGTAATATTGTGTTGTGTGCATACAATCCATACAATTCATGGCAAATAAGGCAATTATGGAGAAATACTATTGTGAAACCAAATTGTACAATCAAACCTTTGTAACTTGCAAGCAAAATTGTGTTGTCAGTAACAGTCACCCTACCTGGGTGGGTTTGTCAGACTCAATAGATCTATCATTGTTCACTGTCGGCTAAATAGTTAATGATTGCACATGAAATAGCATACAATTAGTTTACACACCTAGCACTCAAGCATAAGGCTCAAATTTGAACACATGAATGTAGGGTGGAATTGTATCGTGTAATTGTAAACATTGTATAATTGAAACTCATGTTCCACCCCAAAATTTGTAAATAATGTAAAAGGGGCTATGTAAACTCACATATTATGAAGAGTGTAGATCGTATGAGCAAACAGATAATAGCGGCGTGTTGTAGATCTCTAGGTTCGACCTAATGAACAAATGTATGATCATGTATTATTGATTTGTGTTATTCTATGTCGGAAGTGGATTTGTTAGTGGTTATATAAGATAGAATACGTTTTAGGATTTGTATTAAAGTAAGGAATAAATAATATATTATTTATTTAGAACATTATTAAATAGTAGTGTGATGTATATGTATATTTATTTAAATATAAGTTTAAATAAATAATATTTGTTTAAGATAAAGTGTATGGAATATATAGTTGTGTATAAATAGTTTATAAAAATGATTATATAATCTTGTAGTATCTTATTAATTTCAATCTATTAGGAAGATTTAATAATTGATCTCGACGATTTGATAAACGATACTCGGGTCTGGATATTTTATAAAATAATTTTTATAACATTGACTGATTGAAATATAACATATATTAAACTGTTTTAAAAGATAAAAGATTCGGTTTAAGACTGAACACGACCGCGCTCATGTAGGGCACGACCGCGCTCGTTACCGGGCGTGACCGTGGGTTCTGAAGCGCGCCCGTGGTCGAGTCAGGAGGCTACAAACGGGTCTGTTCATAAAGCACGACCGTGCTCGTATCTGGCACGACCGCGTCTAGGGTTGTCTAGGTCAGGACTTTGTTGTTCGGCAAACACGACCGGGCCTCTCTCGGGGAACGACTGTGCTTGGTCAGGCACGACCGCGCTCGTAGGACAGCGCGACCGTGTCTGGTCAATTCCAGAAAATAGATTGATCAATTCTTATAATAAAATCGATTGGAATCATAGGGTTTTCATTGAGAATGTGTTTGCGAATCTATCCATACCAATTAATTGGGTTTATATCAGGTTTAAAGTGTAGTTCGATTAAAACCTTTTTATTCCGAAACTTAGATTTAAATCGGTTTAATTGTGTAATGTGTGTACGAATTAAGTTAGGGCTTTTCATTGGAACGGAGAAACGAATCGATTGAACTACTACTAACCTGTTTTGATTGGGCAACGATTGCTGTCGGCTACGAGGAAGAGATCGCGGCTCCTTTTCGATCGACAGAGGGACTGAGACGATGTATCGAGGAATTTAGGGTTGAGGGAGGTTTTATATGAGTCGTGGATACTTCGCGGTTTCTAAAACGCGTTTCCAATCTATTTTTGGAATAGATTTGAGTCGGTTTGACTTTTGCGGAGTCAAACTGTATACGAGGCGCGACCGTGCCTAACGTTAAGCACGACCGTGCTTGTGCGCACTGGCGCGACCGTGCTTAAGCAACGGCGCGACCGTGCTTACACCAATTTTGGTTAAATACAAGAATAGTCCCTGTAGTTTTGTAGTTTTGATGTTGTCTTGAGTTCTAGTCAGTTTTGGTCCTCGAGGTTTGTGAGATAATGACGGGTTGTTTCAGTTGTTATAGTTTCGGAATAAAGCATGTGTACGTACGTCTTAGTCATTGTACGGCATAAACATACGAAAAACCTGGATGTTACAGTATCCCCCTGTTGAGGGAATTTCGTCCCGAAATTGAATTAGTTGAGGCTACTGAAACCGCAAAGAGATGTGGTTCTGGATTTTTCAACGAGCTTTGACAGTTGGTCTACGGAGTAATACGGATGGCGAGGTTTAAGTCTGATACTCCAGGTTAAAACTTGTTGTTATGTCGGGCATAGAGGTTGGTAGTGGATTTTAGTTTAAAAAGGGTTAAGGAGGAGACTATCAAAGAATACTTTAGCCTCTTAAGGATAGTATTGCATTACTTGAAATAGGAACGATGATTAGGGTTTGTTTGTGATGTGGTCTACTATGCTCAAGAACTGTAAGTGGATACGAGGTTGCACAAATATTAGTCCAGGTCAAAATAAAAACTTTACGTGATACGAGTAACGCTACCTTTGACAATATGACAGGAACACATATATATAGGAAGTACCAGCGGCGTATCCACCATGCCCTTATCATATCACATTAGTTTTGTTACCACATATTACGATAGGTTTTATGTTTTAACACACGACAGAATTTACTATATTTTAAATCATTAATAAATAGAATAAATAGAATTTTTTACCAAAATTTTTAAATCATTAATAAGAGAATGTCTCAAGAAAATAATGGCTAAATTATTGACTAATTAAGCCAAGGTTTAATTTAAGAAAAAAAAAATCATAATTTATTTAGAGGATGTTTTATAAAACGAGTCGTGCTGAATTTCTTACAAAATGAGACGGTTTTGTGAAAATTTACTTTCTAAGTAATATTTATGAATCAAGGGTTTGATAAATGCTTTGTTCGAAGAAAATAACTATGTTGTTTTAAATCAGATCGTAAGATGATTAGTTCGCCAGGAAGGTTTATGTACGTGTACTAAATCGCAATGAATGGGAACGTGATGTTTTTGGTGCCCTTGATGAAAATAATGACGGTAATATTGAATAAACGAATGATGACATTTGAAGTTGTAGAATAAAACTTAGCATAAATGATAAAATGTCAATAGTTTAAACCAAACATAGGGTAATGGTTTCAAACAGGAAGTTTAAAAAGGAAACAAGGTAAAACAACCCAGCTAGCGTCTCAGGTAACTTTCAACAAGGAAGCAGACGAGTACAAGGATGAACATGGTTATGGTCACTCGAATAGCAAAACGGGCCTCGGCTCTAGCTGCTTCTGTGCGTGCGTCAAAAATTTCTCGGTCTCTTTCCATCATGTCGATGTGGGTACCTAGGTTTGTAATTAGGTCTTCCTGGTACTGCACTTGTCCCACAAGGTTGTCTATTTGTTGGCTTGTCAGGTCATGTCTCATCCCGTGCTCCATTCCTTGCCTCAAAAAGTCCGTGGTCCTTACATACTGGTGACCGGCATCTGCTGGAATTCCTATAGCAATGGTGGTTCTCGTATTTTGCCTGGCTCCTGGGTCTGAGTGGTATAGGTCGGGTGTTGGGTAAGGGTCTCTCGAAGGAGATGATAGTTGGTTATGCAGGTATGGTGTTTGGTAAGGATTTCTTGATGTGAGTGGTCCAGATGCTCGGAGTCTCAAGCCGGTGCTCCTAAACCAATCTGCTCTTATGTCAAATATGGATCTAACAGTTGGGGGTGTTGGTGACTGATGGTCTTGTGATGGTGATTCAACACCTTCTTCCTCTTCAGGCTCTGTTCCGGGGACGTATGCTGAGGAGGGAGGTGAGTAGGAGTCCATGTCTAACAGAAAGGAAAAAGATTGTAAGTGGTGATAATAATAGTGGGTGTTGTATATATATGAGTGTTCATGAATTTATCGTTGGACAAGTCATAACACCGAGCCTTTACAATAGTATTTTAGAAGTACACTTGACCTATAAATGATGTATCCATAAGAGATTCCCAGGAAAGAGGGGTGGGTCACAAAGGACACACTTAAGTACCCGGTCTTTCCTTAGCCAGAATTTCTCATGAGTCTACACACATTCTTCCAATCATCATGTACTAATAACACTATTATTTGGGCTCATGGTCATGATGAGAATCATTATGGATCGGGCTTTTAGGCCCAAAAATGATGTTTATTTACTCCAGCAGGCTTCCTCCTCTTGAATGGTAAGTGGGCTCCTTAGTTTTTTTTTTTTTTTTTTTTTTTTTTTTTTAATGAGCCTTTGGCCCAGAGGTTTGAGCTTTGTTCAAGAAAGATGTTGGTGTCTTAGTGTGTAAGAATGAGGGTGTATTAGGTGTGAATAAGTGTGTGGTAAACTTAGGTAGCATGTACATAGCAATGTTTATAAGCATATAGGTTATCAAGTAGTGTAGCACATAGATATTCATGTATAGGTATTAAATAGGTAGCATGTATATAGCAATGTTTATAGCAATGTTCATAAGCATATAGGTTATCAAATAGTGTAGCACATAGATATTCATGTATTGTGTCATGTGATGAGATAGTTAGCATAATATGTAAGAAATTTACAAGTAGTAAACATGTAGCATTTGTAATGTAGCAAATACCATGTAACATGGAGCATGGCATATGACAGGTGTCCTAAGGTTATAGTCTAGGTCATGTGTCTAATAACCTAATTCCCTATAACCAAGGCTCTGATACCAATCTGTCACACCCCAACCGACGGCGGAATCGTCAGGGCGTGAAGCGTGCAGACTGTTCATTGCTCATGGTTTGCTAAAGTTTGAATATTTAATAATCAATTTCATTGTAATCAAATAAGTTCAACCAAAACATAGATTCAATCCATCAAACAATAATGAAAATTACATCAAAATATAACTGGTTCAATTAAAACTAGGTCCAAATCCTATGTGTAGCATATCTTGATCACTTCAAACATTAGTACCTGAAACATGGTTAAAACGAGAGGGTCAACTACAAAGAGTTGGTGAGAAAACATAGGTTTTGTTGTGTGATATCAAAAACGTGATGTGTGCATACAGTTCATACAAAATATGTCAATAAAGGCATTTATGGAGAGAAACCACCGTGTGACCTGTGTATTCAATCAAACCTTTGTAACTGAAATCAAATCGTGTTGTCAGCAACAGTCACCCTACCTGGGTGGGTTTGTCAGACTCAATAGTACTATCACTGTATACTGTCGGCTAATAGTTAATGATTGTGAATAGCGTATATAGTCTACACACCTAGCACTCAAGCATAAAGCACAGAATTGCATACATGTATGTAGGATGGAAACTGTATTCGTGTATAATTGAAAACATAGTAATAGAACGCATGTTCCACCCCAAAAGTTGTAAATAGTTGAAAAGGGGGCTATGTAAACTCACGTGTTATGCAGAGTGTAGTTTGCGCAAGCAAAATGGAAAACAGCGGTGTGTTGTAGATCGCTAAGAACGACCTAATGAATAAATGTAATAATATGTATTAATGAGTTGCGTTTATTCGGTGTTGAAAGTGGATTAAGTTTAAGGTTTGTTTAGATAAAATAATAACTATTTTGTTTATTATTTATTTAGAATATTATTAAATAGTAGTATTAAATATAAATTTCAAATAAATGATAATTGTTTAATACCAAGTGTAAGGTATATAGGTGTTTGAGTAATTATATAAAAATAATTATATAAACCGTAATTTAATATATTTTATCAAATTTATTTAAAAAGAATAAGAATAATGATTCTGTTTAAGGGAGCATGACCGCGCTCGTTCAAGGCACGACCGCGCTCATCAACGGGCGTGACCGTGGGGGTCTGAAGCGCGCCCGTGGTCGAGTCAGAAGGTTTCACAAGGGTCTGTCCATAGAGCACGACCGTGTTCGTACCCGGCACGACCGCGTCTAGGGTTGTTTTAGGTCAGAGTCTCGTTTAGTCGGTAAGCACGATCGGGCCTCTCTCGGGGCACGACTGTGCTTGGCCAGGCACGACCGCGCTCATAGGTTAGCGCGACCGTGTCTCGTCAATTCCAGAAACAATTCTTCTAATTCTTGTAATACAACTGATTAGAAACTTAGGGTTTTCATTGAAGGAGTGTTTGCGAATCTAATTACACTATATAATTTGATTTATATCCTGTCTAACTTGTAGTTCGATTAAAACCATTTATTTTCAAAAACTTAGATTCAAATCGGTTTAATCCCGTATTGTGGATTCAAATTAGGTTAGGGCTTTTGATTAGCGTTGAGAGACGAATCGATTACGCTACGACTTACCTGTTTAGGTTGGGCAAGAAGTGATGTCGGCTTCGAGGGAGAAGTCGCGGCTTCTTTTTGATCGACAGACGAATAGGAATGATGGATTGATGGAATTAGGGTTTAAGGATGCTTATATACATCGTGGGTAGGTATTGGGTTACTTAATTCGTTTGATTCTTGCCCCAATTACTCGATTTGATTTAAAAAGAGAAGGTTTGGTCGTTTGGGTTGAAATCGTGCGAATTCGCGTGTATTTGGTCGTGTTTAAGGCTTAATCGGTCGAATAACTTCCTCTACAAGTCTTGCGGTTTCTAAAACGCATTGCAAATCTATTTTTGGACAAGATTTGAGTCGGTTTGACTTTTCAGAAGTCAAACTGTATAGGAGGCGCGACCGTGCTTAATGATAAGCACGACCGTGGTCATTTGCCCGAGCACGACCGTGCTTAAGACTAAGCACGACCGTGCTTGGTTAATTTTTGGTAATTGCAAGAATAGTCCTTGTAGTTGTGTAGTCTTAACATCGTTTGAGTTTTTGTCGTGTTTTTGTCTTGTACGGTAATGAAGGGTCGTTTTAGTTGTTTTTGTAATATAATAGACGCGTGTAAGTTTGTTATTTGCAAATGAAACAATAAATGTAATAATCGGAAAATCGGAGTTGTCTTTTATTGCATGACATAAAATAGATAGGAAACATGAAAATTGGAAATGTTACAGTATCCCCATGTTGAGGGAATTTCGTCCCGAAATTCAACTAGATGAGGCTACTGCAACTGCAAGGAGATGTGGGTTTTGGATTTTTCAATGGGTTTTTGACAATTGGCCTAGGGAGTAATATGGATGGCCAGGTTTAAGTCTGATAAAAACTTGTCGTCATGTCGGGCATAGAGGGTGGTAGTGGATTTAGTTTTGAAAAGGGTTAAGGAGAAGACTATCAAAGAATACTCTAGACTCTAAAGATAACATTGTATTACTTGAAATAGGGACGATGTGGATTTGGTAATTAGGGTTCGTTTGTGATGTGGTTTAGTATGCCCAAGAATTGTAAGTGGATACGAGGTTTCACAAATATTGGTCCAGGTCAAAATAACGTAACACTTCACGTGACACGAATAACGCTACTTCTGATAATATGACAGGAACACTTATATATAGGAAGTACCAGCGGCGTATCCACCATGCCCTTGTCATATCTCATTAGTTTTGTTATTTTATATCACGATAGGTTTTACGTCATAACACACGACATAATTTGCTATATTTTCCATGCGCTGATTTTTTTAATTACGTGTGCACCCGTAATTACTAGAATCACCGCGTGGTCCGTATAGGTCCTTCCTTTGTGTGCGTGTCAAGGGGTGGTTCAAGATTATTTAGTTCTATTGTTTTAACAAGTAACTGTGCTCATAGATAGTGTAGCCAATTAGGAATCTAAAGAATGATAAGGTAGTATCACCTACCGGGTATAAACTTCTAGTGAATAGAGGGTGTGATTGTGTCTTATGTAGTAGGGTCAATCAATCACAATATTTGTAAACAATTAATTCCGTGTATAATGGAAACACTCAAGTTTTGTTTATGCATTTTGTAAGCAAGTAGGTTTTACGTGAATAGGGTAGTACCATGTACGTAGCAAACACATGATCTTATGTATGGGTTGAACAATTTAGTATCTATGTATCTTGTATGCAATCATGTTTTCATGTATAACGTGAACAATTGAGTATAATGCGTACCGTGAATAACTAAGTACCATGTATTATGTAATCAATCTTGCACCATGTGTGTTGTAAACAACTGGGGCTCATGTAGCATGTAATCAATCTTGTATCATGTGTATGTTAAACAACTAAGTTGTGTGTATCATGTATTTTTGTAATTAACTGAGTTTCATGTGATTTGTGGATGTTCGTGTGTAAGCTATTGAATCTTGTGTAAACTAACGAGTTCTGTGGGTGGTTGTGTGTTTCGGACAAGTGCGTTGTTTTGTTGCTCATGTATAATGCGGGTACTTGGGTTTTGGAATCTTGTTGTGGTTCATATGGGTGGTTAAGGTTTTACGCGAAATGATTCATTTTTGAAAGTGAGTAGTATACTGACATGTTGAAGGTGTAAGGTAACGAGAAGGTTTAGAGTGATGTGTTTACGAGTAACTGATTTGTGACTTTTTGTAAATGGACAAGAAATTGTAATTTATCCTTGGTTGTAATTTTAATAAATCAGTAGTAATAGGAAGTTTGAACAACCAGGTGAATAAATAGAATCTTTTACCAAAATTTTTAAATCATTAATAAGAGAATGTCTCAAGAAAATAATGGCTAAATTATTGACTAATTAAGCCAAGGTTTAATTTAAGAAAAAAAAAATCATAATTTATTTAGAGGATGTTTTATAAAACGAGTCGTGCTGAATTTCTTACAAAATGAGACGGTTTTGTGAAAATTTACTTTCTAAGTAATATTTATGAATCAAGGGTTTGATAAATGCTTTGTTCGAAGAAAATAACTATGTTGTTTTAAATCAGATCGTAAGATGATTAGTTCGCCAGGAAGGTTTATGTACGTGTACTAAATCGCAATGAATGGGAACGTGATGTTTTTGGTGCCCTTGATGAAAATAATGACGGTAATATTGAATAAACGAATGATGACATTTGAAGTTGTAGAATAAAACTTAGCATAAATGATAAAATGTCAATAGTTTAAACCAAACATAGGGTAATGGTTTCAAACAGGAAGTTTAAAAAGGAAACAAGGTAAAACAACCCAGCTAGCGTCTCAGGTAACTTTCAACAAGGAAGCAGACGAGTACAAGGATGAACATGGTTATGGTCACTCGAATAGCAAAACGGGCCTCGGCTCTAGCTGCTTCTGTGCGTGCGTCAAAAATTTCTCGGTCTCTTTCCATCATGTCGATGTGGGTACCTAGGTTTGTAATTAGGTCTTCCTGGTACTGCACTTGTCCCACAAGGTTGTCTATTTGTTGGCTTGTCAGGTCATGTCTCATCCCGTGCTCCATTCCTTGCCTCAAAAAGTCCGTGGTCCTTACATACTGGTGACCGGCATCTGCTGGAATTCCTATAGCAATGGTGGTTCTCGTATTTTGCCTGGCTCCTGGGTCTGAGTGGTATAGGTCGGGTGTTGGGTAAGGGTCTCTCGAAGGAGATGATAGTTGGTTATGCAGGTATGGTGTTTGGTAAGGATTTCTTGATGTGAGTGGTCCAGATGCTCGGAGTCTCAAGCCGGTGCTCCTAAACCAATCTGCTCTTATGTCAAATATGGATCTAACAGTTGGGGGTGTTGGTGACTGATGGTCTTGTGATGGTGATTCAACACCTTCTTCCTCTTCAGGCTCTGTTCCGGGGACGTATGCTGAGGAGGGAGGTGAGTAGGAGTCCATGTCTAACAGAAAGGAAAAAGATTGTAAGTGGTGATAATAATAGTGGGTGTTGTATATATATGAGTGTTCATGAATTTATCGTTGGACAAGTCATAACACCGAGCCTTTACAATAGTATTTTAGAAGTACACTTGACCTATAAATGATGTATCCATAAGAGATTCCCAGGAAAGAGGGGTGGGTCACAAAGGACACACTTAAGTACCCGGTCTTTCCTTAGCCAGAATTTCTCATGAGTCTACACACATTCTTCCAATCATCATGTACTAATAACACTATTATTTGGGCTCATGGTCATGATGAGAATCATTATGGATCGGGCTTTTAGGCCCAAAAATGATGTTTATTTACTCCAGCAGGCTTCCTCCTCTTGAATGGTAAGTGGGCTCCTTAGTTTTTTTTTTTTTTTTTTTTTTTTTTTTTAATGAGCCTTTGGCCCAGAGGTTTGAGCTTTGTTCAAGAAAGATGTTGGTGTCTTAGTGTGTAAGAATGAGGGTGTATTAGGTGTGAATAAGTGTGTGGTAAACTTAGGTAGCATGTACATAACAATGTTTATAAGCATATAGGTTATCAAGTAGTGTAGCACATAGATATTCATGTATAGGTATTAAATAGGTAGCATGTATATAGCAATGTTTATAGCAATGTTCATAAGCATATAGGTTATCAAATAGTGTAGCACATAGATATTCATGTATTGTGTCATGTGATGAGATAGTTAGCATAATATGTAAGAAATTTACAAGTAGTAAACATGTAGCATTTGTAATGTAGCAAATACCATGTAACATGGAGCATGGCATATGACAGGTGTCCTAAGGTTATAGTCTAGGTCATGTGTCTAATAACCTAATTCCCTATAACCAAGGCTCTGATACCAATCTGTCACACCCCAACCGACGGCGGAATCGTCAGGGCGTGAAGCGTGCAGACTGTTCATTGCTCATGGTTTGCTAAAGTTTGAATATTTAATAATCAATTTCATTGTAATCAAATAAGTTCAACCAAAACATAGATTCAATCCATCAAACAATAATGAAAATTACAACAAAATATAACTGGTTCAATTAAAACTAGGTCCAAATCCTATGTGTAGCATATCTTGATCACTTCAAACATTAGTACCTGAAACATGGTTAAAACGAGAGGGTCAACTACAAAGAGTTGGTGAGAAAACATAGGTTTTGTTGTGTGATATCAAAAACGTGATGTGTGCATACAGTTCATACAAAATATGTCAATAAAGGCATTTATGGAGAGAAACCACCGTGTGACCTGTGTATTCAATCAAACCTTTGTAACTGAAATCAAATCGTGTTGTCAGCAACAGTCACCCTACCTGGGTGGGTTTGTCAGACTCAATAGTACTATCACTGTATACTGTCGGCTAATAGTTAATGATTGTGAATAGCGTATATAGTCTACACACCTAGCACTCAAGCATAAAGCACAGAATTGCATACATGTATGTAGGATGGAAACTGTATTCGTGTATAATTGAAAACATAGTAATAGAACGCATGTTCCACCCCAAAAGTTGTAAATAGTTGAAAAGGGGGCTATGTAAACTCACGTGTTATGCAGAGTGTAGTTTGCGCAAGCAAAATGGAAAACAGCGGTGTGTTGTAGATCGCTAAGAACGACCTAATGAATAAATGTAATAATATGTATTAATGAGTTGCGTTTATTCGGTGTTGAAAGTGGATTAAGTTTAAGGTTTGTTTAGATAAAATAATAACTATTTTGTTTATTATTTATTTAGAATATTATTAAATAGTAGTATTAAATATAAATTTCAAATAAATGATAATTGTTTAATACCAAGTGTAAGGTATATAGGTGTTTGAGTAATTATATAAAAATAATTATATAAACCGTAATTTAATATATTTTATCAAATTTATTTAAAAAGAATAAGAATAATGATTCTGTTTAAGGGAGCATGACCGCGCTCGTTCAAGGCACGACCGCGCTCATCAACGGGCGTGACCGTGGGGGTCTGAAGCGCGCCCGTGGTCGAGTCAGAAGGTTTCACAAGGGTCTGTCCATAGAGCACGACCGTGTTCGTACCCGGCACGACCGCGTCTAGGGTTGTTTTAGGTCAGAGTCTCGTTTAGTCGGTAAGCACGATCGGGCCTCTCTCGGGGCACGACTGTGCTTGGCCAGGCACGACCGCGCTCATAGGTTAGCGCGACCGTGTCTCGTCAATTCCAGAAACAATTCTTCTAATTCTTGTAATACAACTGATTAGAAACTTAGGGTTTTCATTGAAGGAGTGTTTGCGAATCTAATTACACTATATAATTTGATTTATATCCTGTCTAACTTGTAGTTCGATTAAAACCATTTATTTTCAAAAACTTAGATTCAAATCGGTTTAATCCCGTATTGTGGATTCAAATTAGGTTAGGGCTTTTGATTAGCGTTGAGAGACGAATCGATTACGCTACGACTTACCTGTTTAGGTTGGGCAACAAGTGATGTCGGCTTCGAGGGAGAAGTCGCGGCTTCTTTTTGATCGACAGACGAATAGGAATGATGGATTGATGGAATTAGGGTTTAAGGATGCTTATATACATCGTGGGTAGGTATTGGGTTACTTAATTCGTTTGATTCTTGCCCCAATTACTCGATTTGATTTAAAAAGAGAAGGTTTGGTCGTTTGGGTTGAAATCGTGCGAATTCGCGTGTATTTGGTCGTGTTTAAGGCTTAATCGGTCGAATAACTTCCTCTACAAGTCTTGCGGTTTCTAAAACGCATTGCAAATCTATTTTTGGACAAGATTTGAGTCGGTTTGACTTTTCAGAAGTCAAACTGTATAGGAGGCGCGACCGTGCTTAATGATAAGCACGACCGTGGTCATTTGCCCGAGCGCGACCGTGCTTAAGACTAAGCACGACCGTGCTTGGTTAATTTTTGGTAATTGCAAGAATAGTCCTTGTAGTTGTGTAGTCTTAACATCGTTTGAGTTTTTGTCGTGTTTTTGTCTTGTACGGTAATGAAGGGTCGTTTTAGTTGTTTTTGTAATATAATAGACGCGTGTAAGTTTGTTATTTGCAAATGAAACAATAAATGTAATAATCGGAAAATCGGAGTTGTCTTTTATTGCATGACATAAAATAGATAGGAAACATGAAAATTGGAAATGTTACAGTATCCCCATGTTGAGGGAATTTCGTCCCGAAATTCAACTAGATGAGGCTACTGCAACTGCAAGGAGATGTGGGTTTTGGATTTTTCAATGGGTTTTTGACAATTGGCCTAGGGAGTAATATGGATGGCCAGGTTTAAGTCTGATAAAAACTTGTCGTCATGTCGGGCATAGAGGGTGGTAGTGGATTTAGTTTTGAAAAGGGTTAAGGAGAAGACTATCAAAGAATACTCTAGACTCTAAAGATAACATTGTATTACTTGAAATAGGGACGATGTGGATTTGGTAATTAGGGTTCGTTTGTGATGTGGTTTAGTATGCCCAAGAATTGTAAGTGGATACGAGGTTTCACAAATATTGGTCCAGGTCAAAATAACGTAACACTTCACGTGACACGAATAACGCTACTTCTGATAATATGACAGGAACACTTATATATAGGAAGTACCAGCGGCGTATCCACCATGCCCTTGTCATATCTCATTAGTTTTGTTATTTTATATCACGATAGGTTTTACGTCATAACACACGACATAATTTGCTATATTTTCCATGCGCTGATTTTTTTAATTACGTGTGCACCCGTAATTACTAGAATCACCGCGTGGTCCGTATAGGTCCTTCCTTTGTGTGCGTGTCAAGGGGTGGTTCAAGATTATTTAGTTCTATTGTTTTAACAAGTAACTGTGCTCATAGATAGTGTAGCCAATTAGGAATCTAAAGAATGATAAGGTAGTATCACCTACCGGGTATAAACTTCTAGTGAATAGAGGGTGTGATTGTGTCTTATGTAGTAGGGTCAATCAATCACAATATTTGTAAACAATTAATTCCGTGTATAATGGAAACACTCAAGTTTTGTTTATGCATTTTGTAAGCAAGTAGGTTTTACGTGAATAGGGTAGTACCATGTACGTAGCAAACACATGATCTTATGTATGGGTTGAACAATTTAGTATCTATGTATCTTGTATGCAATCATGTTTTCATGTATAACGTGAACAATTGAGTATAATGCGTACCGTGAATAACTAAGTACCATGTATTATGTAATCAATCTTGCACCATGTGTGTTGTAAACAACTGGGGCTCATGTAGCATGTAATCAATCTTGTATCATGTGTATGTTAAACAACTAAGTTGTGTGTATCATGTATTTTTGTAATTAACTGAGTTTCATGTGATTTGTGGATGTTCGTGTGTAAGCTATTGAATCTTGTGTAAACTAACGAGTTCTGTGGGTGGTTGTGTGTTTCGGACAAGTGCGTTGTTTTGTTGCTCATGTATAATGCGGGTACTTGGGTTTTGGAATCTTGTTGTGGTTCATATGGGTGGTTAAGGTTTTACGCGAAATGATTCATTTTTGAAAGTGAGTAGTATACTGACATGTTGAAGGTGTAAGGTAACGAGAAGGTTTAGAGTGATGTGTTTACGAGTAACTGATTTGTGACTTTTTGTAAATGGACAAGAAATTGTAATTTATCCTTGGTTGTAATTTTAATAAATCAGTAGTAATAGGAAGTTTGAACAACCAGGTGAATAAATAGAATCTTTTACCAAAATTTTTAAATCATTAATAAGAGAATGTCTCAAGAAAATAATGGCTAAATTATTGACTAATTAAGCCAAGGTTTAATTTAAGAAAAAAAAAATCATAATTTATTTAGAGGATGTTTTATAAAACGAGTCGTGCTGAATTTCTTACAAAATGAGACGGTTTTGTGAAAATTTACTTTCTAAGTAATATTTATGAATCAAGGGTTTGATAAATGCTTTGTTCGAAGAAAATAACTATGTTGTTTTAAATCAGATCGTAAGATGATTAGTTCGCCAGGAAGGTTTATGTACGTGTACTAAATCGCAATGAATGGGAACGTGATGTTTTTGGTGCCCTTGATGAAAATAATGACGGTAATATTGAATAAACGAATGATGACATTTGAAGTTGTAGAATAAAACTTAGCATAAATGATAAAATGTCAATAGTTTAAACCAAACATAGGGTAATGGTTTCAAACAGGAAGTTTAAAAAGGAAACAAGGTAAAACAACCCAGCTAGCGTCTCAGGTAACTTTCAACAAGGAAGCAGACGAGTACAAGGATGAACATGGTTATGGTCACTCGAATAGCAAAACGGGCCTCGGCTCTAGCTGCTTCTGTGCGTGCGTCAAAAATTTCTCGGTCTCTTTCCATCATGTCGATGTGGGTACCTAGGTTTGTAATTAGGTCTTCCTGGTACTGCACTTGTCCCACAAGGTTGTCTATTTGTTGGCTTGTCAGGTCATGTCTCATCCCGTGCTCCATTCCTTGCCTCAAAAAGTCCGTGGTCCTTACATACTGGTGACCGGCATCTGCTGGAATTCCTATAGCAATGGTGGTTCTCGTATTTTGCCTGGCTCCTGGGTCTGAGTGGTATAGGTCGGGTGTTGGGTAAGGGTCTCTCGAAGGAGATGATAGTTGGTTATGCAGGTATGGTGTTTGGTAAGGATTTCTTGATGTGAGTGGTCCAGATGCTCGGAGTCTCAAGCCGGTGCTCCTAAACCAATCTGCTCTTATGTCAAATATGGATCTAACAGTTGGGGGTGTTGGTGACTGATGGTCTTGTGATGGTGATTCAACACCTTCTTCCTCTTCAGGCTCTGTTCCGGGGACGTATGCTGAGGAGGGAGGTGAGTAGGAGTCCATGTCTAACAGAAAGGAAAAAGATTGTAAGTGGTGATAATAATAGTGGGTGTTGTATATATATGAGTGTTCATGAATTTATCGTTGGACAAGTCATAACACCGAGCCTTTACAATAGTATTTTAGAAGTACACTTGACCTATAAATGATGTATCCATAAGAGATTCCCAGGAAAGAGGGGTGGGTCACAAAGGACACACTTAAGTACCCGGTCTTTCCTTAGCCAGAATTTCTCATGAGTCTACACACATTCTTCCAATCATCATGTACTAATAACACTATTATTTGGGCTCATGGTCATGATGAGAATCATTATGGATCGGGCTTTTAGGCCCAAAAATGATGTTTATTTACTCCAGCAGGCTTCCTCCTCTTGAATGGTAAGTGGGCTCCTTAGTTTTTTTTTTTTTTTTTTTTTTTTTTTTAATGAGCCTTTGGCCCAGAGGTTTGAGCTTTGTTCAAGAAAGATGTTGGTGTCTTAGTGTGTAAGAATGAGGGTGTATTAGGTGTGAATAAGTGTGTGGTAAACTTAGGTAGCATGTACATAACAATGTTTATAAGCATATAGGTTATCAAGTAGTGTAGCACATAGATATTCATGTATAGGTATTAAATAGGTAGCATGTATATAGCAATGTTTATAGCAATGTTCATAAGCATATAGGTTATCAAATAGTGTAGCACATAGATATTCATGTATTGTGTCATGTGATGAGATAGTTAGCATAATATGTAAGAAATTTACAAGTAGTAAACATGTAGCATTTGTAATGTAGCAAATACCATGTAACATGGAGCATGGCATATGACAGGTGTCCTAAGGTTATAGTCTAGGTCATGTGTCTAATAACCTAATTCCCTATAACCAAGGCTCTGATACCAATCTGTCACACCCCAACCGACGGCGGAATCGTCAGGGCGTGAAGCGTGCAGACTGTTCATTGCTCATGGTTTGCTAAAGTTTGAATATTTAATAATCAATTTCATTGTAATCAAATAAGTTCAACCAAAACATAGATTCAATCCATCAAACAATAATGAAAATTACATCAAAATATAACTGGTTCAATTAAAACTAGGTCCAAATCCTATGTGTAGCATATCTTGATCACTTCAAACATTAGTACCTGAAACATGGTTAAAACGAGAGGGTCAACTACAAAGAGTTGGTGAGAAAACATAGGTTTTGTTGTGTGATATCAAAAACGTGATGTGTGCATACAGTTCATACAAAATATGTCAATAAAGGCATTTATGGAGAGAAACCACCGTGTGACCTGTGTATTCAATCAAACCTTTGTAACTGAAATCAAATCGTGTTGTCAGCAACAGTCACCCTACCTGGGTGGGTTTGTCAGACTCAATAGTACTATCACTGTATACTGTCGGCTAATAGTTAATGATTGTGAATAGCGTATATAGTCTACACACCTAGCACTCAAGCATAAAGCACAGAATTGCATACATGTATATAGGATGGAAACTGTATTCGTGTATAATTGAAAACATAGTAATAGAACGCATGTTCCACCCCAAAAGTTGTAAATAGTTGAAAAGGGGGCTATGTAAACTCACGTGTTATGCAGAGTGTAGTTTGCGCAAGCAAAATGGAAAACAGCGGTGTGTTGTAGATCGCTAAGAACGACCTAATGAATAAATGTAATAATATGTATTAATGAGTTGCGTTTATTCGGTGTTGAAAGTGGATTAAGTTTAAGGTTTGTTTAGATAAAATAATAACTATTTTGTTTATTATTTATTTAGAATATTATTAAATAGTAGTATTAAATATAAATTTCAAATAAATGATAATTGTTTAATACCAAGTGTAAGGTATATAGGTGTTTGAGTAATTATATAAAAATAATTATATAAACCGTAATTTAATATATTTTATCAAATTTATTTAAAAAGAATAAGAATAATGATTCTGTTTAAGGGAGCATGACCGCGCTCGTTCAAGGCACGACCGCGCTCATCAACGGGCGTGACCGTGGGGGTCTGAAGCGCGCCCGTGGTCGAGTCAGAAGGTTTCACAAGGGTCTGTCCAAAGAGCACGACCGTGTTCGTACCCGGCACGACCGCGTCTAGGGTTGTTTTAGGTCAGAGTCTCGTTTAGTCGGTAAGCACGACCGGGCCTCTCTCGGGGCACGACTGTGCTTGGCCAGGCACGACCGCGCTCATAGGTTAGCGCAACCGTGTCTCGTCAATTCCAGAAACAATTCTTCTAATTCTTGTAATACAACTGATTAGAAACTTAGGGTTTTCATTGAAGGAGTGTTTGCGAATCTAATTACACTATATAATTTGATTTATATCCTGTCTAACTTGTAGTTCGATTAAAACCATTTATTTTCAAAAACTTAGATTCAAATCGGTTTAATCCCGTATTGTGGATTCAAATTAGGTTAGGGCTTTTGATTAGCGTTGAGAGACGAATCGATTACGCTACGACTTACCTTTTTAGGTTGGGCAACAAGTGATGTCGGCTTCGAGGGATAAGTCGCGGCTTCTTTTTGATCGACAGACGAATAGGAATGATGGATTGATGGAATTAGGGTTTAAGGATGCTTATATACATCGTGGGTAGGTATTGGGTTACTTAATTCGTTTGATTCTTGCCCCAATTACTCGATTTGATTTAAAAAGAGAAGGTTTGGTCGTTTGGGTTGAAATCGTGCGAATTCGCGTGTATTTGGTCGTGTTTAAGGCTTAATCGGTCGAATAACTTCCTCTACAAGTCTTGCGGTTTCTAAAACGCATTGCAAATCTATTTTTGGACAAGATTTGAGTCGGTTTGACTTTTCAAAAGTCAAACTGTATAGGAGGCGCGACCGTGCTTAATGATAAGCACGACCGTGGTCATTTGCCCAAGCGCGACCGTGCTTAAGACTAAGCACGACCGTGCTTGGTTAATTTTTGGTAATTGCAAGAATAGTCCTTGTAGTTGTGTAGTCTTAACATCGTTTGAGTTTTTGTCGTGTTTTTGTCTTGTACGGTAATGAAGGGTCGTTTTAGTTGTTTTTGTAATATAATAGACGCGTGTAAGTTTGTTATTTGCAAATGAAACAATAAATGTAATAATCGGAAAATCGGAGTTGTCTTTTATTGCATGACATAAAATAGATAGGAAACATGAAAATTGGAAATGTTACAGTATCCCCATGTTGAGGGAATTTCGTCCCGAAATTCAACTAGATGAGGCTACTGCAACTGCAAGGAGATGTGGGTTTTTGATTTTTCAATGGGTTTTTGACAATTGGCCTAGGGAGTAATATGGATGGCCAGGTTTAAGTCTGATAAAAACTTGTCGTCATGTCGGGCATAGAGGGTGGTAGTGGATTTAGTTTTGAAAAGGGTTAAGGAGAAGACTATCAAAGAATACTCTAGACTCTAAAGATAACATTGTATTACTTGAAATAGGGACGATATGGATAACATTATCTCACAAACCTCGAGGGCCAAATTTGACAAAAACTTAAAAACGATAAAAAGTGTCAAACACGATCGTGCCTCGATACAGGCACGGTCGCGCCTAAAGAAACGAAGCACGGTCGTGCCTAGATACAAGCACGGTCGCTCCTCAGTTCTAAGCACGGTCGTGCCTAATACAGGCACGGTCGCGCTGCTGGAACCACCTGACTCTGCAGAAGTCAGATCATACCATACCCGCTGAATTCGCAAAAATTGAAAATGGAGAAAAGCCGGTTTTCGCGTGTCAGACCATACTCGACTGAATACCGTCTGAAACACGCATCAATTGCGCTCCAATTTGTAGATTGTTTAATCCCATACCCACCACAATCATGACACGCAAAATTCGTCGATATAGAGCCAATTACACGTTTCCTACACCCTCATATGCACCCACTCGAACTTCCAGAGCTCCCACTCGACGCTCACAACACTTCTGGAGTCCAATCGATCGCCAAGAAGCTCGACCCTTTGACCCGTAGCCGACTGCATTAAATTGCCCATTGTTAACGAGTAAGTAACACTTCCTTAGCTTCGTATCTACCCCTAGGATGAAAGCCCTATACTAATTCGTAGTTATATCACACAATCAGTTCGATTTTGAACCAAGGAGCCGAAAACTAAATTTTACTCGAACTACACTCTAGATAAGATATAAATACAATTAAACTATGTAGAAACATTCGCAATCATCCACTAAGTAAAAGCCCTAAGAATCCAGAAGCTTTTAATATAAGAATCGATCGAATTGTGTCTGAAAAAGACCCGACACGGTCGCGCTCATCACTGAGCGCGGTCGTGCCTGACCAAGCACAATCGTGCCCCAGGTGTGGCCCGGTCGTGCTTACCGAGCAAACAAGTCTTGACCAAAAACAAACACTAGACGCGGTCGTGCCAGATACGAGCACGGTCGTGCTCTATGCCAGAACCTATGAAGTACCTTCTGACTCGACCACGGGCGCGTTTCAGACCAACACGGTCACGCCCGGCAACGATCGCGGTCGTGCGTTACCTGAGCACGGTCGTGCTCCTTGACCAGAAACCTTAATTTTATTATTTTCAAACTTAATTTAATATGTTTTTATTTAAACATTTCAAAACTTGTTTATAAAAATTTAGTTATAAAATCCCAAGACCCGGGAATCATTTATAAACCGAATCTTTTATTTAGCAATCTAAAAACGATTAATTCCCGATAAGTTTCAAAAACCGACGAAATCCTAAATAAAAGTCTATATAATCATTTTTATAAACTATTTACACAAATATATATTTTGACTTAAATAAATATATATATCACTACTATTTGATAGATAAATAAATAAATTATTTATTTATTATTTCAAAACCAACCCTAAACGTACAAACCACCAACGAACCCACCTTCGACATAAACTAATACAAACAATGACACGCGTTATACATTTATTCAATAGGTCAAACGTAGCGACCTACAACACGCTTGGTATTTTGATTGATTTTGTGCAAACTACACGCTCCAACACAAGTGAGTTACATAGCCCCTCTTTTACTCTATTTACAAACTTTTGGGGTGGAACATGAGTTCGATCTATATGTTTACAAAATACACAATACAATTCCACCCTACAAATCATGTGTTACAATTTTGAGCTTTGTGCTTGAGTACTAGGTGTGTAGACCAACACGCAGTTAGCTATTCACGTGCAATCATTAACTATTTTATAGCCTACAGTAAACAGTGATAGATCTATTGAGTCTGACAAACCCACCCAGGTAGGGTGACTGTTACTGCCAACACGCGTTTGTTTATTGCCTAGTTACAAAGGTTTGATTGTACTACCAGGTCACACGATGGTATCTCTCCATAAATGCCTTAATTGCCATGTTTGTATGAATTGTATGCACACAACACTATATTCTATTATATGACACGAAAACCTATGTATTCTCACCAACTTTTTAGTTGACTTTGTTTTTAACCATGTTTCAGGTGACAATGTTTGAAGTATTACAAGCTGCTACATATAGGATTTGGACCTAGCAATTAATCTAAACTATTTATATTTTGTAATCGCCACATTTGGTTCTTGTATGGTATGAACTTGCTACGTGTAATGAAAATGAATGTTTAAATTATTCAAACTTTAGCAACCATGAGCTATGAACAGTCTGCACAGCTTCACGCCCCGACGTTTTCCGCCGTCGGCCGGGGTGTGACAGATTGGTATCAGAGCCTTGGTTATAGGGATTTAGGTTATTAGACACCATTGACCTAGACTATAACTTTAGGACACCCAACAATGTCATGCTATGTGAATTATATGCTATGTGTTAACTTGCTATATGTCACATGCTTTATGTGTTAATTATTTGGTACTTAAATAATTAAACTTCATAACATGCCAAGTATACTTAAAAAATAAATTAAATAAACCGTATCCATACCCACATCCTAAACCACGTATCCTTCTTGCCTGCTCCTATGACAACATCTTCATAACTTGGAAAAAAAAAATCATACTCGTGGACATTTGCCTATCAAAAATATTTTTCATACCCGTTAAGGTTTTAGACTCTGTTAATTATTAGAGGACATGTGCAATCTGGAAGGGTGACACCTGTATTCTGGGTTTTCTGTCTAGGAAAGCATTTCATATAAATCCCAATCAACCGAGGGATCCGTATGCTTTCCTGGGAATTCCCGGGATGAGTGTTTACCTATAGGCAAAAGCACGTCTCCTCGAAAATTATATAAGTCTAATTAACCTTAATATGTCATTGTGTTCAAGTAGAAATGTGATTACTTGAAAACAATCCGAACTATGAAATAAATGTGTTATTATTCCTCCTGTCCTAAATTTCAACGGATTTTTATAAATTCTCACAACACTTTTGTATCATTCTCTTTTTGTATAGAATGCCTCCTCGTCGTAACATCAACCGCAACAACACCGACAACGCCAACAATAGCACCAACACCAATACCAGCAATGCCAACAACAACAATAATACCGACCTTGCTACTCTCCTCACTCAGCTAGTAACCCAACTAACTCAAGCCAATAACAACAACATTGGGAACGCCAGTGGTAGTGCTAATACCGGTGGTGGCGGTGGTGCCAACCCGCCACAATGTACCTTCAAGCATTTCAACTCTTGCAATCCCCTGAAGTTTTATGGTACCGAAGGAGCCACGGGACTCCTTCAATGGTTCGAAAGTATTGAGGGCACCTTCCTCAATAGTGACTGTCCGGACAATCTGCGTGTTCGCCATGCCACTAGTGTCTTTCAAAAACGAGCACTAACCTGGTGGAATGGGGAAAAGAGAACAAGGGGAGTAGAAATAGCAATGGCTCTGCCATGGGATGAGCTGAAAAGAATCATGACCGAGGAATTCTATCCTCGAAATGAGATGAAGAAACTGGAAGCGGAATTTTGGGATCTTACCCAAGATAGCGGTGAAAGCTTGGCGTACACTAACCGTTTCCATGAACTCAGCATGCTGGTACCGCACATGGTTACACCTTTGTCTAGGTGTATTGAAAAATATATCGGTGGTCTACCGAGACAAATCCAGGACACTGTTCTAGAAAGAAATCCTGCAAACCTAGAAGATGCTATTCGTCTAGCTGCTACACTGACCGATAATCACGTTAAAGCAGGTACTCTTACCAAAAAGGGGGCCAAGAAAGGTTCTGACACCACAACTCCTCCTACTCATGTCAAAGAGGTTCAAACCGAACAGTATCGAAACACCAGGAAGAGAAAGGCGAAGAATTTTGCAGTAGTCACTCCGGCCGCCCCAATTAATCAATTTGCACCCTTGGCTCAAAATCCAGCCAAGAAAGCTTATGGAGGTACCTACCCACTCTGCAACAACTGCAACTATCATCACCCACAAACCGTCCCATGTCGCCTTTGCAATCATTGTGGGAAACTTGGCCATACGGCCAATATCTGCCGACAAAAGGCACTTGCTACTCAAGCCAACCCGGTTAATCAACCCGGAGCTAATCAAGTGGTCCCAATCAATGCAAATGGACGGGCTTGCTATGAATGTGGCAACCCGAACCACTTCCGAAACCAATGTCCAAAACTTGTGAACAACAATCAAGGCGGAGCTCGTGGGCGTGCTTTCAACATCAACGCCAATGAAGCTCAAGCCAACGATCATGTGGTCAACGGTACGTTTCTTGTAAATAAACAATTTGCATCTATACTATTTGATACCGGAGCCGATAAGAGTTTTGTGTCACTTAACTTTGAACCTTTACTTGCAAAAACACGATCCAAACTCGAGAAAACCTTCACCGTTGAAGTAGCGGATGGAAACTCCATCACTATTGACTCCATTATTCATGACTGCTCACTAGAACTCAATGGTCACACGTTTCCAGTCAACCTTATACCAATGCCGTTGGGAAGCTTTGACGTCATCATCGACATGGATTGGTTATCTAAAAACCATGCCGAGGTCATGTGCTTTGAAAAGTACATCCGAGTACCTCTTCCATCGGGAGACATATTGAAAGTGTTTGGCGAGAAACCTTGCAAAGGACTCAAACTGATGTCGTGCATAACTGCCCAGAAATACATTCGAAAGAAGTGCATGGCTTTCCTAGCTCATGTGATTCAAAAAGAAGACAAGGAGAGAAGAATAGAAGATATTCCCATCATTCGGGAGTTTCCCGAAGTCTTTCCCGATGACTTACCCGGTCTTCCACCTGTACGGGAAGTAAAATTTCGAATCGATCTTGTACCCGGAGCAAACCCTGTGGCTAAAGCTCCATACCGGCTTGCACCTTCCGAATTGCAAGAACTTGCAAGTCAACTTCAAGAACTCGCTGACAAAGGTTTTATACGCCCAAGTCATTCACCGTGGGGTGCACCAGTCTTGTTTGTTAAAAAGAAGGATGGTTCATTCCGCATGTGTATTGACTACCGAGAGCTCAACAAACTCACAATCAAAAACCGCTACCCTTTACCTAGGATTGACGATCTCTTCGATCAACTCCAAGGTTCTACTTGTTTCTCGAAGATTGATCTTCGATCTGGTTATCACCAACTGCGTGTCCAAGAAGAGGATATTCCCAAGACCGCCTTCCGAACAAGATATGGTCATTACGAGTTCACGGTTATGCCTTTTGGGTTGACCAATGCACCTGCTGTCTTTATGGATCTCATGAACCGCATGTGCAAACCATACCTTGATAAGTTCGTGATCGTTTTTATCGACGACATCTTGATCTATTCAAAGACTGAGGAAGAGCATGAACAGCACCTTAGGCTGATTCTGGATCTCCTGAGAACCGAACAATTATACGCCAAGTTCTCTAAATATGAATTTTGGCTGAAGGAGGTTCAATTTTTGGGTCATGTTGTCAATAAAAAGGGAATACATGTCGACCCCGCCAAGATCGAAGCTGTCAAGAATTGGAATGCTCCTCAAACCCCTACCGAGGTTCGTTCGTTCCTTGGTTTAGCGGGTTATTACCGAAGATTCATTTCTAACTTCTCCAAGATTGCTGTTCCCCTCACCTCCTTGACGCATAAAGGTAAACCTTATGTATGGGGACCGAAACAAGAAGAAGCTTTCCAAACTCTTAAACAGAAGTTATGTGATGCTCCTATTCTGACTCTTCCCGAAGGAAACGATGATCTAGTAGTCTACTGTGATGCCTCTAACCTAGGCCTTGGTTGTGTTCTAATGCAACGAGGCAAGGTAATCGCTTATGCATCGAGGCAACTCAAGATCCACGAGAAAAACTATACGACGCACGATTTGGAGTTGGGTGCAGTCATATTTGCCTTGAAGATTTGGAGACATTATCTATATGGCACAAAATGTGTGGTATTCACCGACCACAAAAGCCTCCAACACATCTTCAACCAAAAAGAACTCAACATGAGGCAACGACGTTGGGTTGAACTCCTCAATGATTATGATTGCGAGATTCGTTATCATCCCGGCAAGGCAAACGTGGTAGCCGATGCGCTGAGCCGTAAAGAACGTGTCATGCTTCAAAGTGTCAAGATTCATTCCGACATTCAAACCCGTATTCTAGCAGCTCAACACGTCTCGATTACCGAGGGCAATATGTATGAGGAAATGTCGTGTGGTGCTGAATTCCAACTAGAGACTAAAAACAATGGCTTGCTTTATTTCTTGGATCGTATTTGGGTTCCCAATCGCAATGATCTCCGGGAATTCCTCATGACTGAAGCACACAAGTCTTGGTATTCTATCCATCCCGGTGCGGATAAAATGTATCACAATCTTCGACCACAATATTGGTGGCCTGGTATGAAGAAAGACATTGCACTCTATGTTGCAAAATGTCTAACCTGCTCTAAAGTCAAAGCCGAACATCAACGTCCTTCCGGTTTACTTGAACAACCGGAAATCCCCGTGTGGAAATGGGAAAATCTAGCCATGGACTTCATTACTAAACTCCCCCGTACTTCAAACGGCTATGATAGCATTTGGGTAATCATTGATCGTCTCACTAAGTCCGCACACTTCTTACCCATCCGTGAAGACTATCGGGTTGAGAAGTTGGCCCGAATATACATTGACGAAATTGTGAGTCGACACGGTATACCTTTGAACATAATCTCCGATAGAGATGCTCGTTTCACTTCCAGATTTTGGCAATCTCTGCAAAAGGCACTTGGCACACGATTGAATTTAAGCACAGCCTACCATCCCCAAACTGATGATCAGACTGAACGAACAATCCAAACCCTTGAAGACATGCTGAGAGCCTGTGTTATTGACTTTGGTGGCAATTGGGATTCACACTTGACACTTATTGAATTCTCCTACAATAACAACTACCACACCAGCATCAACATGGCTCCATTCGAAGCTCTTTATGGTCGCAAATGCCGTTCTCCTATCTGTTGGAACGAGATTGGTGAAGCACAAATCACCGGTCCCGAGTTAATTCAGGAAACATCCGACAAAATCCTTCAAATCCGTGACAACATCCGAGTAGCGAGAAGTCGACAAAAGTGCTATGCTGACAAGCGACGAAAACCCTTGGAATTCCAAGTGGGTGACCTTGTGCTTCTTAAAGTATCCCCTTGGAAGGGTGTGATCCGCTTTGGAAAGAAAGGCAAGCTAGCACCTCGTTACGTAGGCCCGTTCAAGATCCTTGAAAGAATCGGGAAAGTGGCTTACAAACTTGAGCTACCTCCGGAACTCAACAATGTCCATCCAACCTTCCATGTGTCCAACCTGAAGAAATGTCTTGCTGATGAGAACCTCCATATACCTCTTGACGACGTGCGCATTGACGAAACGATGCATTTCGTCGAGAAACCAGTGGAAATCATGGACCGTGAGATCAAGCAACTCAAACGCAGCCGCATTCCTATAGTCAAAGTCCGTTGGGATTCAAAACGTGGTCCTGAGTTTACTTGGGAACGTGAAGACCAAATGAAACTCAAGTATCCTCACCTATTCACCAATTCTGCAGCCTCAACTAGTTGAATTTCGGGACGAAATCCCCTCAACAAGGGGAGACTGTAACATTTCTGATTTTCAGCATGTAATCGTTTGATTTCAATAAACAAACACATTTCAGTTTCGATTCGTGTACAAACAAATTACGATGCAGTTACATATACAAACTATTCTATTACAATAAACAACTGAAACAAAACACCATTATCTCACAAACCTCGAGGGCCAAATTTGACAAAAACTTAAAAACGATAAAAAGTGTCAAACACGATCGTGCCTCGATACAGGCACGGTCGCGCCTAAAGAAACGAAGCACGGTCGTGCCTAGATACAAGCACGGTCGTGCCTAGATTCAAGCACGGTCGCGCCTCAGTTCTAAGCACGGTCGTGCCTAATACAGGCACGGTCGCGCTGCTGGAACCACGTGACTCTGCAGAAGTCAGATCATACCATACCCGCTGAATTCGCAAAAATTGAAAATGGAGAAAAGCCGGTTTTCGCGTGTCAGACCATACTCGACTGAATACCGTCTGAAACACGCATCAATTGCGCTCCAATTTGCAGATTGTTTAATCCCATACCCACCACAATCATGACACGCAAAATTCGTCGATATAGAGCCAATTACACGTTTCCTACACCCTCATATGCACCCACTCGAACTTCCAGAGCTCCCACTCGACGCTCACAACACTTCTGGAGTCCAATCGATCGCCAAGAAGCTCGACCCTTTGACCCGTAGCCGACTGCATTAAATTGCCCATTGTTAACGAGTAAGTAACACTTCCTTAGCTTCGTATCTACCCCTAGGATGAAAGCCCTATACTAATTCGTAGTTATATCACACAATCAGTTCGATTTTGAACCAAGGAGCCGAAAACTAAATTTTACTCGAACTACACTCTAGACAAGATATAAATACAATTAAACTATGTAGAAACATTCGCAATCATCCACTAAGTAAAAGCCCTAAGAATCCAGAAGCTTTTAATATAAGAATCGATCGAATTGTGTCTGAAAAAGACCCGACACGGTCGCGCTCATCACTGAGCGCGGTCGTGCCTGACCAAGAACAATCGTGCCCCAGGTGTGGCCCGGTCGTGCTTACCGAGCAAACAAGTCTTGACCAAAAACAAACACTAGACGCGGTCGTGCCAGATACGAGCACGGTCGTGCTCTATGCCAGAACCTATGAAGTACCTTCTGACTCGACCACGGGCGCGTTTCAGACCAACATGGTCACGCCCGGCAACGAGCGCGGTCGTGCGTTACCTGAGCACGGTCGTGCTCCTTGACCAGAAACCTTAATTTTATTATTTTCAAACTTAATTTAATATGTTTTTATTTAAACATTTCAAAACTTGTTTATAAAAATTTAGTTATAAAATCCCAAGACCCGGGAATCATTTATAAACCGAATCTTTTATTTAGCAATCTAAAAACGATTAATTCCCGATAAGTTTCAAAAACCGACGAAATCCTAAATAAAAGTCTATATAATCATTTTTATAAACTATTTACACAAATATATATTTTGACTTAAATAAATATATATATCACTACTATTTGATAGATAAATAAATAAATTATTTATTTATTATTTCAAAACCAACCCTAAACGTACAAACCACCAACGAACCCACCTTCGACATAAACTAATACAAACAATGACACGCGTTATACATTTATTCAATAGGTCAAACGTAGCGACCTACAACACGCTTGGTATTTTGATTGATTTTGTGCAAACTACACGCTCCAACACAAGTGAGTTACATAGCCCCTCTTTTACTCTATTTACAAACTTTTGGGGTGGAACATGAGTTCGATCTATATGTTTACAAACTACACAATACAATTCCACCCTACAAATCATGTGTTACAATTTTGAGCTTTGTGCTTGAGTACTAGGTGTGTAGACCAACACGCAGTTAGCTATTCACGTGCAATCATTAACTATTTTATAGCCTACAGTAAACAGTGATAGATCTATTGAGTCTGACAAACCCACCCAGGTAGGGTGACTGTTACTGCCAACACGCGTTTGTTTATTGCCTAGTTACAAAGGTTTGATTGTACTACCAGGTCACACGATGGTATCTCTCCATAAATGCCTTAATTGCCATGTTTGTATGAATTGTATGCACACAACACTATATTCTATTATATGACACGAAAACCTATGTATTCTCACCAACTTTTTAGTTGACTCTGTTTTTAACCATGTTTCAGGTGACAATGTTTGAAGTATTACAAGCTGCTACATATAGGATTTGGACCTAGCAATTAATCTAAACTATTTATATTTTGTAATCGCCACATTTGGTTCTTGTATGGTATGAACTTGCTACGTGTAATGAAAATGAATGTTTAAATTATTCAAACTTTAGCAACCATGAGCTATGAACAGTCTGCACAGCTTCACGCCCCGACGTTTTCCGCCGTCGGCCGGGGTGTGACACACACCTCTTTTCTAATTCAGTGGCCTCCACTAGTTAAATTTCGGGACGAAATTCCCTCAACATGGGGATACTGTAACATTCGTGATTTTCAGACCATAATTTTTCTTTATTCATTTTGTTATGTACAATAATGAACACATGAAGTCTCGTACTTATTCAAACTCATCCTGTCACATTTCTTATTATTTTACACATATAGAAATTCAATTTTTTTTAAACCTTACATCACATAACATTT
>CM042026.1:23119223-23146723 GCA_023525975.1 Smallanthus sonchifolius | reverse complement strand
TGAAAATCGATAAAAAGAAGTAGAACTTGACATGGTTGTTTACGAGGAAAGCCCTTGACCTTTAAGGATATCCGGCATAAAACCTCGAGAGGTGACAATCGACACCTACCTTGTTTCTTGAATAAATGGTAAAAAGATTACAAGTGTGAGCAGTAAATGATCGAGATCTAAGTGTTTACAGAGCTTCTTGCGAGTGTCTGATAATGCTAAGTGTTTGTGTGTGTTGCTAATCGATCAAGCTGCTGGTTAAATACAAAAACGATCCTAACTAACTTTTCGAGGATCCCAGAGCTTTACTCGGTCTTCAAATATGACCGTTATTGAGCTTCTCTCGCAAGTTTTACACGTTCTCTTTGACTTCTCGCCCGATTCTTCAGGGATAAAACGAGTCAACACGTTTTACCTGCGCATATAAAAGAAATAGAGGACAAATAGCTGTTAGTAGCATTAATATTCAGGATACCGAAGTTACCAGGATCTTGGATTCTGGATCATGCGTCATTCAGGATCCTGCTTGAAATTTAACCCATCACAATTGTCCCAAAATTTGACAGTCGTACACACGAGTTATAGCTGTGAAATTTTCAAATTTCTAATTTAACTTCATCTTCTCCAATTTTTTCGATGGGATCTCTGGTAACAACCTCGTTCCTTTTCTTGTCTTTCTGGTTTTTGTTTCAAAAAATGGCTAAAAAGTATACCCGATTGTCTACATCTTCCGACGATCTTTATAGTCAAAACTTATTAGCTAACCCGGATACCGAAAAATGCACTTTCACCGATCTTGATATCCAATCTCTTGAATCCGGAAGCTTTTTTCCCAAAAACACTATTTTCAAACCCTTTGATCCCATGACCAGAGCCGATTTCACTTCAAAGAGTTGGGTCTGTTTTCCGTTTTTCCCTTTTTTCTCTTGGTTTCACGTACCCCTTTCCTTCTCTTACTACCGAGTTCTTTAGGAAAACTGGTCTAAGTTATGCCCAAATCATGCATTTGTTTAATGCTTTGTTAGGACATAAATCCTATCGTGATATATAGTAACGAAACTAATGTGATATGACATGGGCATGGTGGATACGCCGCCAGTACTTCCTATATATAAGTGTTTTTATCATATTGCCAAAAGCAGCGTTACTCGTGTCACGTGAAGTTTGATGACCTGGACCTATGTTTGTGAAATCTTTAGTACAGTAACTTATCTTGAACATATTAGACCACATCCTAAACAAGTTAGGACTATGAAATTCTCATCGTACTCATTCCAAGTGATACATTCCATCTTGGAGTCCAACATATTCTTCGACAGTTTCCTCCTTAATTCTCTTAAAATAAATCGACTATCATCATTCATGCATGACTTTGAGAAATGTAACCTGAACCTTGTCATCAGTCATACTCCTCAATCCGACAATCAAAGCTCATTGAAAATCCAAGCACACCACTTTTCTGATTCAGTGGCCTCCACTAGTTAAATTTCGGGACGAAATTCCCTCAACATGGGGATACTGTAACATCTGTGATTTTCTTACCATAATTTTTCTTTATTCATTTTGTTATGTACAATAATGAACACATGAAGTCTCGTACTTGTTCAAACTCATCCTGTCACATATCTTATTATTTTACACATATAGCAATTCAATTCTTTTCAAACCTTGCATCACATAACATTTCTCTATAACACATGAAAGTATGATTATAGATATACAGATATATATATAAACATGTATATGGGGAAACCTTTTGCTATAATAACCTTACATATTAAGATGAAACATGTGAACTTTTATCATATATATACATATCCCGTATTGAATCAATTATTTTCAAAGATGGCTTTTAGACTTTAATCATATAATTTCCACACCTTTATATATATATATATATATATATATATATATGTGTGTGTGTGTGTGTGTGTGTGTGTGTTGTGTCTGTGTGTGGGTGTGTGTGTAATTATTTCAAAAGATGGCTTTTAGACTTTAATCATAAAACCTATCGTGATATATAGTAACGAAACTAATGTGATATGACATGGGCATGGTGGATACACCGCCAGTACTTCCTATATATAAGTGTTTTTATCATATTGCCAAAAGCAGCGTTACTCGTGTCACGTGAAGTTTGATGACCTGGACCTATGTTTGTGAAATCTTTAGTACAGTAACTTATCTTGAACATATTAGACCACATCCTAAACAAGTTAGGACTATCAAATTCTCATCGTACTCATTCTAAGTGATACATTCCATCTTGGATTCCAACATTGTCACACCCCAACCGACGGCGGAAACGTCGGGGCGTGAAGCGTGCAGACTGTTCATGAGCACATGGTTGCCTAAAGTTTCATATATTACTTGAATCCAATTTTACATAACACTTGTTCAAACAAAAACATGTACAATTATACAAGAAAACGAAATACAACAATGTCTGGTTTATTGTTTAACTAGTCCTCAATCCTATGTGTAGCATCTTGCAAATGATATCAATAATAGTATCTGAAACATGATAAAATGAGAGGGTCAACTATAAATAGTTGGTGAGCATACATAGGTTTTTTGACACAATAAAAGAGTTTCAATGTTTTATACAATTCATATGACATATGTTATTACTAGGCAAATATGGAGAATCTAAGCTATATTAAATAACAATTCCTATAGTTATTTTTATATAAATACTTATATATCTCACACTTGGCCTTAAACGAAAATTATTTATTTAAACCTATTTTTAAATGAATATGTTTACCACTATTATGTATTAATATTCTAAATGAATAATATGCCATAAAACGAACCCTAATCGTACCATCAACCAAATTCACTTTCGATATAATCTAACATAAACAATAACACATGATTATTATGCTTATTCATTAGGTCAAACCTAGTGGCCTACAACACACCGCTATTAGCTTTTTGCTTGTGCGATCTACACTATCATACATGTGAGTTTACATAGCCCCCTTTTCAAACTATTTACATTTTTGGGGTGAAACATGCGTTCTATTTACATGTTTTCAATCATACACATATACAGTTGCATCCTATGCATGTATACAATTTTGCACTTTGTGCTTGAGTACTAGGTGTGTAGACCAATTATTATGCTCTTCATGTACAATCATTAACTAATTAGCCGACAGTGAACAGTGATAGATCTATTGAGTCTGACAAACCCACCCAGGTTGGGTGACTATTACTGACAACACAATTTGAGTATCAGTTACAAAGGTTTGATTGTATAGGTCACACGATGGTTTCTCTCCATAAATGCCTTAATTTCCATGTTAGTATTGAACTGTATGCACACAACACTTATTTTGCTATCACACAATAAAACCTATGTATTCTCACCAACTTTCTAGTTGACGTCGTTTTAACCATGTTTCAGGTGCTGACGTTTGAAGTGACTCAAGTTATGCTACACATAGGATTATTGGACTTAGTATTTAATTAAATCAGTTTATTCTATGTAATTTACATTTTTGCTTTGTGGATTGATAGTGTTCTTTTGAACTTGTTTGATTGCAATGAAAACAATTATTAATTATTTAAACTTTAGTAAACCATGAGCAATGAACAGTCTGCACGCTTCACGCCCCGACTTTTCCGCCGTCGGTTGGGGTGTGACAGATTGGTATCAGAGCCTTGGTTATAGGGAATTAGGTTATTAGACACTCTTGACCTAGACTATAACTTTAGGATACCCACTTATGCCATGCTTCATGATTTATGTGATATGTGCTACATTTTCACTACTTGTGTAAATTTCTTACATATTATCCTAAATATATAATCGCATGATACAATACTTGATATCCTCTGTGTCACACTACTTAATAACTATTGTGCTTAGAATCATTTCCATCTACATGCTATATGTTACATGTTTATCAATTCATGTGTTAGTTTATTTAATACCTAGAGTATTTATTAGACTTCATGACTTATTAAGTATACTTAAATAACATATTTAATAAACCGTATCCATACTCATACCCTAAACCACATATCCTTCTTGCCTGCTCCTGTATCACCATCATCATAGCTTGTGGAACATCATATTCATAGACTTTAGTCTATAAAATATTTTACACCCGTTAAGGTTTTTAGACTTGGACTAATTATTAAAGGACACGTGCAATCTGGAAGGGTGACACCTGTATTATGGGTTTTCTGTCTAGGAAAGCATTTCATATAAATCCCAATCAACCGAGGGATCCGTATGCTCTCCTGGGAATTCCCGGGATGAGTGTTTACCTATAGGCTAAAGCACGTCTCCTTGGTAATTATATAAGTTTCAATTAACCTTAATATGTCTTAGTATTCAAGTGATTATGTCACTATTCGAGTATAATCCGAACTATGAAATACTCAAACCAGTTTATCCTTCTATTTGATTCAAGAAATTCTTACACCTCTCACTAAGTTATTTAAATCTGTAGAATGCCTCCCCGTCGCGTCAACAACAACAAATGCAACAACAACAATGATCTGGCCGCCCTGCTCACACAACTTGTGACCCAACTTACCCAAGCTAATAACAACACCAAAGGCGCAATGAAAGTCACTGAACCAGCAGCCTCTTCTGAACCCTCTAAGGAAGACAAACACAGACCTCCTCAATACAATAAGAAATGTAACTTTGCTGTCGTTATCGCTGCTATATCGATCGACCAAGTTGCTCCACTAGCACAAGCCCAGAAAAAGAGACCATATATGGGAAACAACCCCTTGTGCACCACTTGCAATTATCACCACTACCCGACCATGCCATGTCGTCTATGTGCCAACTGTGGGAAATATGGCCATACTGCCAACGGTTGCCGATCTGGACCACCCATTACTCAAGCCAACCGGGGGAATAGGACCAAGCAGCAAGTGATAAACCCAGTGGTCCCGGCTATTACTGATGGACGAGTTTGCTTTGAATGTGGCGACCCAAACCATTTTCGTCACCAATGTCCCAGGATTGTCAATGCTGCCCAAGGTGGTGCTCGTGGACGCGCTCTCAACATAAACACCAACGAAAATCAAGTCAACACCGAGACAGTGAACGAGACGCTAGATGGACCGTCCTAAAATTTTCTTTTATCTTCAAACCTTCCATTTGAAAACCGCTACCTTATGGTTGAATTAAAATTTTGACACTTTATCATTTATGCTAAGTTTTATTTTACAACTTTAATACCGTTACTCGTTGACTCAATATTACCACCATATTTTCATCAAGATCACCAAAACAACACCTTGTCATTCATTGCAAATTAGTACGCGCACCCAAGCCTCCCTTACAAAACTAATCATTCTATTTATTTAAAACAACATCGTTATTGTACTCAAGCAAAACATCTATCAAACTCCGGATTTTATAAATGATATTTGGAAAATAAATTTTTAACAAACCTTTTTACCGTATGAGAAAATTTTAATGCGACTCGTTTCTATAAAACATTTTCTAAATATATTATAATTCTGATTTAAAAAAAAACCTTGGCTTAACTAGTACATGATTTGGCCACTATTTCGTCTTTCTTTGAGACGTTCGCTTATTGATGATAAAAAAAAAAATCAGTAAAAGATTTTTGTCTATTCATTTATCTGATTATTCGACTTACTATTTCTACTTATTTATTAAATTACAACCAAGGATAAAATACAATTTCTTGTCCATTCACAACGAATCAGTTACTCGTAAACACATCGCTCGAATTACCCACAAAACCTTCTCGTACCTTACACCTTCAGAAAACATATGAGGGTACTATCCACTTCAAAGATGAATCATTTCGCGTAACCTTAACCACTCGTATGAACCTCAACAAGATTTCAAAACCCAACTACCCACATTATACCTGAACAACCAAACAACACGCATGACCACAACACACAACCACCTACAAATTTCGTTAGTTTACGTTACCCACAAGATTCAATAGCTTACGCACGAACGCCCACAAATCACATAAGACTCAGTTACTTACAACACACATAGTGCAAGATTGATTACATGATACATGGTACTTAATTATTCACGATACGCATTATACTCAATTGTCCACGTTATACATGAAAAACATGTTTGCATATAAGACACATAAAAACTAATTTGATTAACCCATACATAAGAACCATCTGCTTACTATATACATGATACTACCCTACTCACATGAAACCTATTTGCTTGCAATATGCATAACACCATATCATACACGAAACACGAGTGTTTACAGTATACACGGAATAAATTGTTTACAATTTTTTACGATTGAGTGATCCCACTATACAAGACACAATCATACCCTCTATTCACAAAAAAAAAATTCATACCCTGTAGGTTATACTACCTTATCACTCTTTAGATTCCTGATTGACTACACTATCTATGGACACAGTTACTTGTTAACAACTCATACGTGAAAACAATAGACATGAACTAAATAATTTTGTACCACCCCTTGACAACGCACACAAAGGAAGGACCTATATGGACCACGCGGTGATTCTAGTAATTACGGGTGCACACGTAATTATAAAAATCAGCGCATGGAAAATATAGTAAATTCTGTTGTGTGTTAAGACATAGAACCTATCGTAATATATGGTAACGAAACCAATGGGATATGATAAGGGCATGGTGGATACGCCGCTGGTACTTCCTATATATAAGTGTTTCCTGTCATATTGTCAAAGGTAGCGTTACTCGTGTCACGTAGAGTTTTATGTTCTTTTTGACCTGGACCAATGTTTGTGAAACCTCTTATCCACTTACAATTCTTAGGCATAGTAGACCACATCACAAACAAACACTAATCATCAAATCCCCATCATTCTCATTTCAAGTAATGCAATGTTATCTCGAAGAGGCTAGATTATTCTTTGATAGTCTTCTCCTTAGCCCTTTTCAAACTAAATCCACTACCAACCTCTATGCCCGACATAACAACAAGTTTTAATCTGGAGTATCAGACTTAAACCTCGCCATCCGAATTACTCCGTAGACCGGCTGTCAAGGCTCGTTGAAAAATCCAGAACCACATCTCTTTGCAGTTTCAGTAGCCTCAACTAATTCAATTTCGAGACGAAATTCCCTCAACAGGGGGATACTGTAACATTTCTGATTTCTATGTTTTCCTATCTATTCTATTGTCACACCCCGGCCGGCGGCGGATTATACGCCGGGGCTGACGCGGTTGTTCATAAGCACATGATTGTCTATTAATAATGGCAATATTTATTAATGGAAATTAAAGTATTTGTTACATAGGAAAATGAAACGTTCAAACATAAAGCAATTTAATTTAAGCTAGGTCCAAGTCCTAGATGAGCAAGCAGAGTCTTCAAACTAGTGCACCTGAAACATGTGAGTAAATATCAAATACAAGTAGTTGGTGAGTAACATAGGTTTTGACACCAAAACAAAAGTTGAGTAAAAGTAGTTGTAATTCAATATTGTTCAAAGCATTACTAAGGCATACATGTGAAAACAATACAAGGTTCCAAGCGTACAATTCAATCCGTAGTAAATGGAAAACTGGTAAGTACAATCCCACTGATTGTTTGGAAAAATAGTAATATGGTATACACAAAACCCGCCAAGGTTCGTGTTAATTGGAATCGGATTCCCATATAAATGATCATGTTAGGTACTACCTTAGGCCTGGGTAGCAGGTTAATGAATGTACTGGTATGAACACATAGTATGGTCACCAAGTAGTTTAAGACATATAGCACATGGTAAATAGCATGTGAACATATGGTATTGAATTTGGTAAGTAGTGTAAGTAAACATGTTCCACCCCGAGTATTTGTAAACAATAGTAAAGAGAAAGGGGGCTATGAAACTCACATTGATAAAGTGATTTAAGCTGGGATTAGGGCGTGAGAGCGAGTGAACCGGTCTAGCGTTGCCCTAAATAGTAAGATACGTCATAATACGGAACGGTTAACACGGATAGTTACGGAACGATAAGGGTTTTGGAACGAGTAGTCGCGGGAGCGATTAAGGTTTGTAAAAAGGTTTTAAGTGTTAAATTAGTCAGTGTCGTAAAATAAATAATACACGATTAGGATCATTGGGTTGAAAACATTGTAAATAATACTATTTAAAAGTGAGAAATTTATATGTTATACAAATCACACCCGAGATTGCGGGTTGTTTCTGGGTTTTAAAAGTAATAATAAACCATTTAAACACTGTTTAGAAAAAAATATAAAATTATTAAAATAAAAATTTATTAAATTTTTAACCCAAGCACGACCGTGCTCAAGGTAGGCACGACCGCGCTAGGGCGACTGTGCCGGCCAGGAGCGCGCCCGTGGTTGGCCAGAAGGTGACACCGAGGTCAGAACATCGAGCACAACCGTGCTCCTGAAGGGCACGACCGCGCCTGAGGTTATCAGGGTAAGACCTCGCTTGGCTTAGCAAGCACGACCAAGTCAGGTCCAGGGCACGCCCGCGCTCGGCGAGGCACGACCGCGCTCGGGCACGAGCACGACCGTGTCGGCACTTTTCAGAAAACAAATTGGCAAATCTGTGTGATTTAAACAGTTAGAATCATGGGGCTTTTGATCTAGGTATTGAAACGAAGCAAAGGGTGTGAATAATTACCAAAACAAACTTCGAATTAGAGGTGCTCGAACAAAAAGAGGATGTCGGCGGTGAGGCTCGGTTTCTGGCGACTAACACGGCTTCTTCGATGGAATTCTGGTGCGCAAAGCTTCGGGAAGTTCCTTGGCTTGAAATTGGTGTGTTTAGAAGGAGGATTAGCGTCGTATTTATAGGGGATCGAGGGCCTCGTCGACGGTCACGCGTGAATGCGATTTAATGGTTCGAATTAATGAAGATCGTGGGTTTAAAAGTCCGGTTAATGGTTTCCGCGACAATTGGGATCGATTTTGTAACGTTACGGCATCGGAAACGTCGGACAGACGCGTTCCACGCGAAGTCTGGAAAGTAGGCACGACCGTGCCTCACACCAGGCGCGACCGTGTTCGTGTGCACGGCGCGACCGTGTTCATGCACTGGCGCGACCGTGTTCAGCTAAAGTTTGGCAAAAATGCAGGAATAGTCCTAGGACTTTATACCACGCAGAAAGATGTAACTAAATATCAAAAATTACAATTTATGGAAAAAGGGTTTTATGCATTTCTCAAATTAAATCTCTGAAACTTCCTAACATTATTTGTAAAGTTTATAACGTTCGTTTTGGTACGATTGTAGGTATATATAGATATAAAAAAAAGTAATTGATAGATAGAGATAACACATTCATGAACTTGAAATAATGGCAATAATGGTATGTATGTACGCATGTATGTATACTCATATAATTCCACTGATCAAAGTAACGGTTACAATTGCCGGAATAGTTAAAATAGAAGTCGGAAAGTTTTCGGGGATTACATCTATGCCGTGCAATAAAAGACGATTCCGATTTCAAATTCTTACAAATCAATATTTCGTGTGCAACAAGAACATACACGCGGTTATTACATTACAAAAACGACTGAAACAACCCTCCATTATCTTACGAACCTCGAGGACCAAAACTGATCAAAACTCACAACAACATCAAGATTTCAAAACGACAAGGACTAAACTTGAAATTACCAAAATTCACACAAGCACGGTCGTGCTTGACCTAAGCACGGTCGCGCTTGTGCCCACGACCACGGTCGTGCTTAACCTTAAACACGGTCGCGCCTCGAAAACAGTTTGACTCCGTAAAAGTCAAACCGACTCAAATCTTGTCCAAAAATAGAATTGAGACGCGTTTTAGAAACCGCGGTGTATACAGAAGTCGATATGCGGTAAATTAAGACCTAGACACGACCCAATACACATCCAATCGAACGAATCCTTACAATTTTACCCAGACTTTCTATTCTTAATCGAATCGTGTAATTATGATAGAATCAAACGAATTAAACTATTATAATAACTTCGTACGACTTCCATAAACATATCTCAACCCAAAAAATCGTCTGATCATCACCGCTATTCCTCTGCCGATCCCCAAGAACCACGATTTCTTCCTCGAAGCCGACAGCACTCGTTGCCCAATCTAAACAGGTTAGTAGTAGTCCAATTGGTTCGTCTCTTCACTATGATCAAAAGCCCTAACCTAATTCGTTGCTACATTACACGATTAATCAGTTTTGAAACTTAGTTTTGAAAAATAAACGATTTAATCAAACTACACGAAAGATGTGTTTTAAATCCAATTAAATAGTAGGAGTAGGTTCGAAAACACTTTATGAATGAAAACCCTTTGATTCCAGTGGCTTTTAATACAAGAATCGAGCGAATTGTGTCTGAAAAAGACCGGACACGGTCGCGCTCATCAAGAAGCGCGGTCGTGCCTGACCAAGCACAGTCGTGCCCGAGTCATGGCCCGGTCGTGTTTGCCGAGCAAACAAAGTCCTGACCTAAACCAACGCTAGACGCGGTCGTGCCGGACACGGGCACGGTCGTGCTCTACGGACAGAACCTTTTGAAGCCTTCTGACTCGACCACGGGCGCGCCTCAGACACCACGGTCACGCCCAGACAAGAGCGCGGTCGTGCCATGCACGAGCGCGGTCATGCTCCTTAAAAACAGAATCTTTATTTTTATTTTCTTCTTATTAAACTCGATAAGCTATATTAAATAACAATTCCTATAGTTATTTTTATATAAATACTTATATATCTCACACTTGGCCTTAAACGAAAATTATTTATTTAAACCTATTTTTAAATGAATATGTTTACCACTATTATGTATTAATATTATAAATGAATAATATGCCATAAAACGAACCCTAATCGTACCATCAACCAAATTCACTTTCGATATAATCTAACACAAACAATAACACATGATTATTATGCTTATTCATTAGGTCAAACCTAGTGGCCTACAACACACCGCAATTAGCTTTTTGCTTGTGCGATCTACACTATCATACATGTGAGTTTACATAGCCCCCTTTTCAAACAATTTACATTTTTGGGGTGGAACATGCGTTCTATTTACATGTTTTCAATCATACACATATACAGTTCCATCCTATGCATGTATACAATTTTGCGCTTTGTGATTGAGTACTAGGTGTGTAGACCAATTATTATGCTCTTCATGTCCAATCATTAACTAATTAGCCGACAGTGAACAGTGATAGATCTATTGAGTCTGACAAACCCACCCAGGTAAGGTGACTGTTACTGACAACACAATTTGAGTATCAGTTACAAAGGTTTGATTGTATAGGTCACACGATGGTTTCTCTCCATAAATGCCTTAATTACCATGTTAGTATTGAACTGTATGCACACAACACGTATTTTGCTATCACACAATAAAACCTATGTATTCTCACCAACTTTCTAGTTGACGTCGTTTTAACCATGTTTCAGGTGCTGACGTTTGAAGTGACTCAAGTTATGCTACACATAGGATTGTTGGACTTAGTATTTAATTAAATCAGTTTATTCTATGTAATTTACATTTTTGCTTTGTGGATTGATTGTGTTTTGTTGAACTTGTTTGATTGCAATGAAAACAATTATTAATTATTTAAACTTTAGTAAACCATGAGCAATGAACAGTCTGCACGCTTCACGCCCCGACGTTTCCGCCGTCGGTTGGGGTGTGACATAAGTGGGTGTCCTAAAGTTATAGTCTAGGTCAAAGGTGTCTAATAACCTAATTCCCTATAACCAAGGCTCTGATATCAATCTGTCACACCCCAACCGACGGCGGAAACGTCGGGGCGTGAAGCGTGCAGACTGTTCATGAGCACATGGTTGCCTAAAGTTTCATATATTACTTGAATCCAATTTTACATAACACTTGTTCAAACAAAAACATGTACAATTATACAAGAAAATGAAATACAACAATGTCTAGTTTATTGTTTAACTAGTCCTCAATCCTATGTGTAGCATCTTGCAAATGATCCCAATAATAGTACGTGAAACATGATAAAATGAGAGGGTCAACTATAAATAGTTGGTGAGCATACATAGGTTTTTTGACACAACAAAAGAGTTTCAATGTTTTATACAATTCATATGACATATGTTATTACTTGGCAAATATGGAGAATCTAAAGTTAAGTTTTTGGACAATCAAACTGTAACATCCATGTTTTTCCTATTATTTAATGTCGTACAATGAAAGACGATTTCGCTTCCAATTCTACATTCACCACTTTGTCACAAAATTCCTTATTTCCTGTGCAATGACGAAGATGTAAGAACATACACACATTTATGATATTACAATAATAACTAAAATAACCCTCCATTATCTTACAAACCTCAAGGGCCAAATTTGATCGAAACTCGAAACAACATCAAGACTACAAAACTACAAGGGCTATTTTTGTGTTTTACCAAAAATGGCTCAAGCACGGTCGCGCCGTGGTCTAAGCCCGGTCGCGCCAGAGGAAACAAGCACGGTCGTGCTTAATCCCGAGCACGGTCGCGCCTCGAGTACAGTTTGACTCTACAAAGTCAAACCGACTCAAATCTTGTCCAAAAATAGATCGTAAACTCGTTTTAGAAACTTCCGTACTTAGAGAAGAAGTTACACAACCAATTACGACTCAAACCCGACCCAATACACGTCCAATCGACCAAATCCCCACAAATGTGACCCGGACTTTCCTTCTTAAATCGAATCACGTAATTAAGACAGGATCAGACGAATCAAACCATTATAATACCTTCACACGATTACTATAAACCTATCGCAACCCTAAAATCATCGGAACAACACCTCTAATTCTCTATCAATCAAGAAAAGCCGCGAGTCTTCCCCGTAGCCGTCTACAATTGTTGCCCAATCAAACCAAGGTAAGTAATAGTTCAATTGCTTCATTTCTTCATTCCAAACGAAAGCCCTAAATCAATTCGGTGGATTAATACACGGTTAAACCAATTGAATCTAAGTTTTTAGTATTAAATGGTTTTAATCGAACTACACAATAAACGCATTATAAATCCAATTAAGTAGTGTGATTGGATTCGCAATCATCTAATTAATGAAAACCCTATGAATTCCGACAAGAATAATACAAGAATCAAGCGAATTGTGTCTGAAAAAGACCAGACACGGTCGCGCTCATCAAAGAGCGCGGTCGTGCCTGAGCAAGCACAGTCGTGCCCCGAGAGAGGCCCGGTCGTGTTTACAGAACAAACCAAGTCCTGACCTACGCGCGGTCGTGCCGGATACGAGCACGGTCGTGTCTCGTAAACAGACCCTTTTGTAGCCTCCTGACTCGACCACGGGCGCGCTTCAGACCCCACGGTCACGCCCGGTAACGAGCGCGGTCGTGCCCTGCATGAGCGCGGTCGTGCTCAGTCTTAAAACAGAATCTTTTAAACAGTTTAATATATTTTATCCTTCAATCAGTTTAAAGTTACAAATAATTATTTTATAAAATATCCAGAACCGAGTATCGTTTACCAAAAACCGATTATTTACTCTTTCTAATAATTTGAAATCAATAAATACTACAAACTTATTTTTAAATAAATTATGCACAACTACGCTTTATTTTAAACAAATATTATTTATTTAAACTTACATAAATATATATACACATCACCACTATCTAATAATATTCTAAATAGATAGCATATTTATTCAAAAACTAACCCTAAACTTAAACAACTCCACTTCCGACGTCAAGTAACGCAAGTCAATAATACATAATCATATATTGTTCATTAGGTCGTATCTAGCGGTCTACAACACACCGCTGTTTTCCCATTTGCTTGTGCAATCTACGCTCTACATAACACGTGAGTTACATAGCCCCTCTTTTACTCTATTTTACAAACTTTTGGGGTGGAACATGCGTTCTATTTACATGTTTTCAATCATACACATATACAGTTCCATCCTATGCATGTATACAATTTTGCGCTTTGTGCTTGAGTACTAGGTGTGTAGACCAATTATTATGCTCTTCATGTACAATCATTAACTATCAGCCGACAGTAAACAGTGGTAGATCTATTGAGTCTGACAAACCCACCCAGGTAGGGTGACTGTTACTGACCACACAATTTTAGTATCAGTTACAAAGGTTTGATTGTATAGGTCACACGATGGTTTCTCTCCATAAATGCCTTAATTGCCATGTTAGTATTGAACTGTATGCACACAACACGTATTTTGCTATCACACAATAAAACCTATGTATTCTCACCAACTTTTTAGTTGACTCTGTTTTAACCATGTTTCAGGTACTTATTTTTGAAGTGATCAAGATATGCTACACATAGGATTTTTGGACCTAGAATTCAATTAAACCAGTTTATTCTATGTAATTTACATTTTTGTTTTGTGGATTGGTTGTGTTTTGATTAAACTTGTTGATTGCAATGAAAACAATTATTAAATATTCAAACTATAGCAAACCATGAGCAATGAACAGTCTGCACGCTTCACGCCCCGACGTTTCCGCCGTCGGTTGGGGTGTGACAGATTGGTATCAGAGCCTTGGTTATAGGGAATTAGGTTATTAGACATACATGACCTAGACTATAACCATAGGACACCCATCATATGCCATGCTCCATGTTACATGGTAATTACTACATTACAAAATGCTACATGTTTATTACTTGTGTAATTTTCTTACATGTTATGCTAAGTATCTCATCGCATGACACAATACATGAATACCTATGTGCTACACTACTTGATAACCTATACGCTTATAAACATTGCTATATACATGCTACCTATTTAATTCCATTAAGTGTTACCCTAAGTTTACCACACACTTATTCACACCTAAGTCTTAATACACCCTCATTCATACACTATGACACCATCCTCATTTGTGAACAAAACTCAAACCTTTAACCACTAACAACAAACTAAGGAGCCCACTTACCCCCTAAAAAGAGGAAGCCCGCTGGAGTAAACAAGCCTCACTTTTGGGGCCTCAAAGCCCGATCCATAATGATTCTCTTCATGACCATGAGCCCAAACGATAGTGTTATTAGTACATGATGGCTGGAAGGGTGTGTGTAGACCCATGAGAAATTCTGGCTAAGGAAAGACCGGGTACTTAAGTGTGTCCCTAGTTACCCACCCCTCTTTTCTGGGAATCTCTTATGGATACATCATTTATAGGTCAAGTGTACTTTTAAATACTACTGTAGAGGCTCGGTGTTATGACTTGTCAAACATGAACACTCCTATATATACAACATCTACTATTTTTATCACCTATTACAGTCTTTTTCCTTTTCTGTTAGACATGGACTCCTACTCACCTCCCTCCCCAGTATACGTTCCCGGAACAGAGTCTGAAGAGGAAGAAGACATTGGATCACCATCACAAGACCATCAGTCACCAACACCCCCAACTATTAGATCCATGTTTGACGTAAGAGCAGATTGGTTTAGGAGCACCGGCTTGAGACTCCGAGCATCTGAACCGCTCTCATCAAGAAATCCTTATCAAGCATCACACCTACACAACCAACTATCATCCCATTCGAGAGACCCCTATCTAGCGCCCGACATGTACCACCCAAACCTAAGAGCAAGGCAGACCGTGACACCCACAAGTGTTATGGGAATACCAGCTGATGCAACTCACCAATACGTAAGGGCCTTCAAGTTCATGAGGCAAGAGATGGAGCATGGAATAAGGCAAGACCTACTACGTCAACGGATAGACAGCCTGTTAGAAAGAGTGAAGTACCAGGAAGACCTGATTTCAAATCTAAGGACCCACATTGACATAATGGAAGAAGACCGGGAGATTGTTTGACGTACGCACAGAAGCAGCTGGAGCTAAGGCCGTTTTGCTATCCGAGTGACCATAACCATATTCATCCTTGTACTCATCTGCTTCCTTGTTGAAAGTTACCTGAGACGCTAGCTGGATTGTTTTACCTTGTCTTTAAATTCCCGTTTGAAATCGCTACCTTATGTTTGGATTTAACTTTTACCATTTTATCATTTATGCTAAGTTTTATTTTACAATTTCAAATGTCATTATTCGTTGATTCAATATTACCGTCATTATTTTCATCAAGAGCACCGAAACATCATTTTCTCATTCATTACAATTTAGTACACATACCTAAACCTTCTTGGTAAACTAATCATCTTATGATCTGATTTAAAACAACATCGTTATTTTGATCAAACAAAGCATTTAGCAAACCCTTGATTCATAAATATTACTCGAAAAATAAATTTTCAACAAACCTTCTCACTTTGTAAGATATTTAACGCGACTCGTTTTATAAACATTCTCTAAAATTATGATTCTGTTTTTGTTAAATAAAACCTTGGCTTGATTAGTAAATAATTTAGCCATTATTTTACCTTCAGACATTCTCTTATTAATGATTTAAAAATTTTAGTAAAAAGATTCTATTTATTCACCTGGTTGTTCAAATTTCCAATTACTACTGATTTATTAAATTACAACCAAGGATAAATTACAATTTCTTGTCCATTTACAAAAAAGTCACAAATCAGTTACTCGTAAACACATCACTTTAATTACCCACAAAACCTTCTCGTTACCTTACACCTTCAACATGTCAGTATAGTACCCACTTTCAAAAATGAATCATTTCGCGTAAAACCTTAACCACCCATATGAACCACAACAAGATTCCAAAACCCAAGTACCCGCATTATACATGAGCAACAAAACAACGCACTTGTCCGAAACACACAACCACCTATAGAACTCGTTAGTTTACGTCACTCACAAGATTTAATAGCTTACACACGAACATCCACAAATCACATTAAACTCAGTTATTTACAAACATACATGATACACACAACTTAGTTGTTTAACATACACATGATACAAGATTAATTACATGCTACATGAGCCCTAGTTGTTTACAACACACATGGTGCAAGATTGATTACATAATACATGGTACTTAGTTATTCACGGTACGCATTATACTCAATTGTTCACGTTATACATGAAAACATGATTGCATACAAGATACATAGATACTAAATTGTTCAACCCATACATAAGATCATCTGTTTTCTATGTACATGGTACTACCCTATTCACGTAAAACCTACTTGCTTACAAAATGCATAAACAAAACTTGAGTGTTTACATTATACACGGAATTAATTGTTTACAAATATTGCGATTGATTGACCCTACTACACAAGACACAATCATACCCTCTATTCACTAGAAATTTATACCCGGTAGGTGATACTACCTTATTATTCTTTAGATTCCTAATTGGCTACACTATCTATGGGCACAGTTACTTGTTAAAACAATAGACATGAACTAAATAATTTTGAACCACCCCTTGACACGCACACAAAGGAAGGACCTATACGGACCACACGGTGATTCTAGTAATTACGGGTGCACACGTAATTATGAAAATCAACGCATGGAATATATAGTAAATTCTGTCATGTGTTAGAGACATAAAACCGAGCGTAATATATGATAACGAAACTAATGAGATATGATAAGGGCATGGTGGATACGCCGCTGGTACTTCCTATATATAAGTGTTCCTGTCATATTATCAAACGTAGCGTTACACGTATCACATAAAGTTTTATGTTATTTGACCTAGACCAATGTTGTGAAACCCCTTATACGCTAACAATTCTTGGACATAATAGACCGCATCACAGACAAACCCTAATCATCAAATCCCCATCATTCCCATTTCAAGTAATACAATGTTATCTTTAGAGTCTAGAGTATTCTTTGATAGTCTTCTCCTTAACCCTTTTCAAGACTAAATCCACTACCACCCTCTATGCCCGACATGACGACAAGTTTTAATCGGGAGTATCAGACTTAAACCTGGCCATCCGTATTACTCCCTAGGCCAATTGTCAAAAACCCATTGAAAAATCCAAACCCACATCCCCTTGCAGTTTCAGTAGCCTCAACTAATTCAATTTCGGGACGAAATTCCCTCAACATGGGGATACTGTAACATCCATGTTTTTCCTATTATTTAATGTCGTACAATGAAAGACGATTTCGCTTCCAATTCTACATTCACCACTTTGTCACAACATTCATTATTTCCTGTGCAATGAGGAAGACGTAAGAACATACACACATTTATGATATTACAATAATAACTAAAACAACCCTCCATTGTCTTACAAACCTCAAGGGCCAAATTTGATCGAAACTCGAAACAACATCAAGACTACAAAACTACAAGGGCTATTTTTGTGTTTTACCAAAAATGGCTCAAGCACGGTCGCGCCGTGGTCTAAGCCCGGTCGCGCCAGAGGAAACAAGCACGGTCGTGCTTAATCCCGAGCACGGTCGCGCCTCGAGTACAGTTTGACTCTACAAAGTCAAACCGACTCAAACCAAGTCCTGACCTACGCGCGGTCGTGCCGGATACGAGCACGGTCGTGTCTCGTAAACAGACCCTTTTGTAGCCTCCTGACTCGACCACGGGCGCGCTTCAGACCCCACGGTCACGCCCGGGTAACGAGCGCGGTCGTGCCCTGCATGAGCGCGGTCGTGCTCAGTCTTAAAACAGAATCTTTTAAACAGTTTATTATATTTTATCCTTCAATCAGTTTAAAGTTACAAATAATTATTTTATAAAATATCCAGAACCGAGTATCGTTTACCAAAAACCGATTATTTACTCTTTCTAATAAATTGAAATCAATAAATACTACAAACTTATTTTTAAATAAATTATGCACAACTACGCTTTATTTTAAACAAATATTATTTATTTAAACTTACATAAATATATATACACATCACCACTATCTAATAATATTCTAAATAGATAGCATATTTATTCAAAAACTAACCCTAAACTTAAACAACTCCACTTCCGACGTCAAATAACGCAAGTCAATAATACATAATCATATATTGTTCATTAGGTCGTATCTAGCGATCTACAACACACCGATGTTTTCCCATTTGCTTGTGCAATCTACGCTCTACATAACACGTGAGTTACATATCCCCTCTTTTACTCTATTTTACAAACTTTTGGGGTGGAACATGCGTTCTATTTACATGTTTTCAATCATACACATATACAGTTCCATCCTATGCATGTATACAATTTTGCGCTTTGTGCTTGAGTACTAGGTGTGTAGACCACTTATTATGCTCTTCATGTACAATCATTAACTATCAGCCGACAGTAAACAGTGGTAGATCTATTGAGTCTGACAAACCCACCCAGGTAGGGTGACTGTTACTGACAACACAATTTGAGTATCAGTTACAAAGGTTTGATTGTATAGGTCACACGATGGTTTCTCTCCATAAATGCCTTAATTGCCATGTTAGTATTGAACTGTATGCACGCAACACGTATTTTGCTATCACACAATAAAACCTATGTATTCTCACCAACTTTTTAGTTGACTCTGTTTTAACCATGTTTTAGGTACTAATTTTTGAAGTGATCAAGATATGCTACACATAGGATTTTTGGACCTAGAATTCAATTAAACCAGTTTATTCTATGTAATTTACATTTTTGTTTTGTGGATTGGTTGTGTTTTGATTAAACTTGTTGATTGCAATGAAAACAATTATTAAATATTCAAACTGTAGCAAACCATGAGCAATGAACAGTCTGCACGCTTCACGCCCCGACGTTTCCGCCGTCGGTTGGGGTGTGACACAAACCTTGTGACTGAAGGGCACAACATACCAATGTTAGCCTAATGAAGGGCATAACATACCAATGTTAGCCTAATGAAGTGTCGGTAACACTCACCCGACCTGGGTGGGTTTGTCAGACATAATAGATCTATCAATGTTACCGTTGGCTTGTAATGAGTTAATGATTGTAATAATGTATCATGTATATGAAGTCTTAACTAAAGCATTCAAACATAAAGCACAAGTAGCACATAAAGTCATAATTGAAGAATTGTATTCATGAAATTGCATAGTAGCTTGTAATGAGAATCATGTTTCACCCCAAAAGTATGAAAAGGAAAAAGGGGCTATGTAAAACTCACTTGTTATAACGAGTGTAGATCGCACAAGCAAATATGTAATGGCGGTGTGTTGTAGTTCGCTAGGTTCGACCTGTTTTGATTGGGCAACAAGTGCTGTCGGCTACGAGAGAGATTTCACGCGTTCTTGAGGATCGTCAGGGAAACAGAGACGATGTAATGATGAATTGATAGTTGAGAGAGATTTATATGAGTCATGGGGAGGTAATAGAATGATTTAATTCATTTGATATTTATCAAAATTACGCAATTTGAAAAACGTGTTTAAAACTTATTTTTGGTAAAGATTTGAGTCGGTTTGACTTTTCGGAGTCAAACTGTATTCGAGGCGTGACCGTGCTTAAAATTAAGCACGACCGTGGTCATGGATTAAACGCGACCGTGCTTAGGGTTAAGCACGACCGTGTTTATGGTCTTAAGCGCGACCGTGCTTAGGATTAAGCACGACCGTGCTTGCACCATTTTTGGTTAAATACAAGAATAGTCCTTGTAGTTTCCTAGTCTTGATGTTGTTTTGATTTTCGGTCAATTTGGTCCTCGAGGTTTGTAAGATAAAGGAGGGTTGTTTTAGTTGTTATGGTGTCGGAATAAAACGCGTGTATGTACGTCTTAGTCATTGCGAGGCATAAACATAGGAAAAACCTGGATGTTACAAACATATTCTTCGACAGTTTCCTCCTTAATTCTCTTAAACTAAATCCACTATCATCATTCATGCCTGACTTTGAGAAATGTAACCTAAACCTTGTCATCAGTCATACTCCTCAATCCAAGAATCAAAGCTCGTTGAAAATCCAAGCACACCTCTTTTCTGATTCAGTGGCCTCCACTAGTTAAATTTCGGGACGAAATTCCCTCAACATGGGGATACTGTAACATCCGTGATTTTCAGACCATAATTTTCCTTTATTCATTTTGTTATGTATAATAATGAACACATGAAGTCTCGTACTTGTTCAAACTCATCCAGTCACATTTCTTATTATTTTACACATATAGAAATTCAATTCTTTTTAAACCTTACATCACATAACATTTCTCTATAACACAAGAAAGTGGGATTATAGATATACACACATATATATATATATACATGTATATTGGGAAACCTTTTGCTATAATAACCTTACATATTAAGATGAAACGTGCAACCTTTTATCATATATATACATATCGCGTATTGAATCAATTATTTCAAAAGATGGCTTTTAGACTTTCATCATATAATTTCCACACCTCTCTATATATATATGTGTGTGTGTGTGTCTGTGTGTGGATGTGTGTGTAATTATTTCAAAAGATGACTTTTAGACTTTAATCATAAAACATATCGTGATATACAGTAACGAAACTAATGTTCTATGACATGGGCATGGAGGATACGCCGCCGGTACTTCCTATATATAAGTGTTTTTATCATATTGCCAAAAGCAGCGTTACTCGTGTCACGTGAAGTTTGATGACCTGGACCTATGTTTCTGAAATCTTTAGTACAGTAACTTATCTTGAACATATTAGACTACATCCTAAACAAGTTAGGACTATCAAATTCTCATCGTACTCATTCGAAGTCATACATTCCATCTTGGAGTCTAACATATTCTTCGACAGTTTCCTCCTTAATTCTCATAAACTAAATCCACTATCATCATTCATGCCTGACTTTGAGAAATGTAACCTGAACCTTGTCATCAGTCATACTCTTCAATCCGACAATCAAATCTCGTTGAAAATCCAAGCACACCTCTTTTCTGATTCAGTGGCCTCCACTAGTTAAATTTCGGAACGAAATTCCCTCAACATGGGGATACTGTAACATCGGTGATTTTCATACCATAATTTTTCTTTATTCATTTTGTTATGTACAATAATGCACACATGAAGTCTCGTACTTGTTCAAACTCATCCTGTCACATTTCTTATTATTTTACACATATAGCAATTCAATTCTTTTCAAACCTTACATCACATAACACTTCTCTATAACACATGAAAGTATGATTAAAGATACACACAAACATATATATATAGATATATATATAAATATATACATGTATATTGGGAAACCTTTTGCTATAATAACCTTACATATTAAGATGAAACGTGCAACCTTTTATCATATATGTACATATCCCGTATTGAATCAATTATTTCAAAAGATGGCTTTTAGACTTTAATCATATAATTTTCACACCTATATATATATATATATATGTGTGTGTGTGTGTGTGTGTACATATCCCGTATTGAATCAATTATTTCAAAAGATGGCTTTTAGACTTTAATAATATAATTTTCACACATATATATATATATATATATGTGTGTGTGTGTGTTTGTAATTATTTAAAAACTTATGTACTCAAATACATTTGTACATTTGAATTGATTAATTAAACCACATAATAATATTGGTTTAGTTTTTTTTATACAAAGATATATATATATATATATATATATATATATATATATATATATATTCAACATCTTAAATAAACCATTTTTAAATTTATAATATAATTTGTTTTTATAAAGATTATAAAGAGAAATCAGTTTATATATATATATATATATGTATGTATATATATATATATATATATATATATATATATATATTTACAAGAGAATCAAATAAATTAAAGTTGGTCTTAAACCCCTTGCATAACAATTGAACCCTTTGAGCACTTGAACTTCCAATTTGAACCCCCACTTATGAATTTGAATAATTTGATTTCAATGTTGACCCCACTCATCACACTTTGACCAATTTTGACTTTAAAAGTCAAATAATCCCAAATCCTTGCAATTTAGGGCTGTTTTCGATCGAATCCGATTGTAGGAGACTTTCCTTTTATGCCTAATCGATACTAGACCTTTCCTAAACCTCATTAACGATCCAATTTGACAAATTGCGTGGCCAGAATCAAGATTCAAACCAATTTGAATTGGTTTGACTATCCATAGTCAAACCGACCCTAAATCATTGCCAAATCAAGTAATTGAACGCATTTTAGAACCCGCAAATCATGCCCAATCATTTTCGCATGTATTCAGTCCCAAATCAGGACCCAATTCATTCTCTAACATCGAATTAACGAGTGAATGGTGTCAACAGCTGTCATCGGCAAAGACCGAATCAAATCAAGCTGCTTAGATGAAATTGATCGATTAGAATTGTTCCCTCACTTTTGCAAACTCTCTTACAAACTCCCTGAACCCATAATCGCATCCCATTTCACGTCTGACCCTTGATCGAGTACCAAGAATAGCAAGCTTTTTGACCCAGCCGTTTGCATCCGATACTACGCCTGATCACGTAAGATTTATGTCTTTAGATTCGTAACTTGATGCTTTCTGTTTTGGGTAAAAATTAAGTAAACCAGTTTTGTAACCAAACTTAGTAAGTGAGGTAGTGTGCTTGTAAACTCAATGAAAATCGATAAAAAGAAGTAGAACTTGACATGGTTGTTTACGAGGAAAGCCCTTGATGTCACACCCCAACCGACGACGGAAACGTCGGGGCGTGAAGCGTGCAGACTGTTCATTGCTCATGGTTTACTAAAGTTTAAATAATCAATAATTGTTTTCATTGCAATTAGACAAGTTCAACAAAACACAATCAATCCACGAAACGAAAATGTAAACTACATAGAATAAACTGTTTTAATTTAAATACTAAGTCCAAAAATCCTATGTGTAGCAAATCTTGATCACTTCAAACATTCGTACCTGAAACATGATTTAGAAACAAGGGTCAACTAAAAAGTTGGTAAACATACATAAGTTTTGACACACACATAAGAGTTCAAAATGTTTATACAATTCGATTGATTCACATGGCATATAAGGCAAATATGGAGAACCTATAGTTATACTAGGTGCACAATCAAACCTTGTGACTGAGGCATAACACGCAGGTTACCCTAATGTATTGTCGGTAACAAACACCCTACCCGGGTGGGTTTGTCAGACTCAATAGATCTACCTTTGTTTACCGTTGGCTTGTACGGAGTTAATGATTGTACGAGTTGCGTCATGTATGTATAGTAATAACTCATAGCATTCAAGCATAATGCACAAATAATTCATGTAATCAACTGGAGAATTGTATTATGAAATAATTGCAATTTGTTTTAATGTAAATCATGTCCACCCCAAAGTGCAAAAAGTAAAAAGGGGTTATGTAGACTCACTTGTTATGAAGAGTGTGGGTCGCACAAGCAAATAGGTAATAGCGGTGTGTTTGTAGATCGCTAAGTTCGACCTAATGAACAATGTATATGATTATGTATTATTGATTTGCGTCATTCAATGTCGGAAGTGGATTTGTTATTTTTAAACGTGTAGGGTTTGTTTTAAAATAATAATTAACTATATTATTTATTTAGAATATTTTATATATTTATTTGTATAAGTTTAAATAAATAACGTTCGTTTGGAATCAAGTGTAAGGAATATAGGTATTCCAGTAATTAGTTTATAAAAATAATTATATAAACTGTAATTTAATATATTTTATCAAATTAAAAAGAATAAAAATAAAGATTCTGTTAAAGGGAACACGACCGCGCTCGTGTTGGGCACGACCGCGCTCGTCACCGGGCGTGACCGTGGGGTCTGAAGCGCGCCCGTGGTCGAGTCAGTAGGCTACAAAAGGGTCTGTTCATAGAGCACGACCGTGCTCGTGTCCGGCACGACCGCGTCTAGGGTTTGTTTAGGTCAGGACTTTGTTTGTTCGGCAAACACGACCGGGCCTCTCTCGGGGCACGATTGTGCTTGGTCAGGTACGACCGCGCTCATAGGTTAGCGCGACCGTGTCTGGTCAATTCCAGAAGCAATTCTCCTAATTCTTGTAATAAAATCAGTCTGTTTTGTAGGGTTTTCATTGATTAATTGTTTGCGAATCCAACCACACTATTTAATTGGATTTATAACACGTCTAACGTGTAGTTTGATTAAAACCATTTATTTATCAAAACTCAGATTCAATTCGGTAAAATCGTGTAATGTGGTTACGAATTAAGTTAGGGCTTTCGATTAGCTTGGAGAGACGATTCTAATGACCTATTACTAACCTGTTTTGAATGGGCAACAAGTGCAGACGGCTACGGTGAGACTTCGCGGCTTTTCTTGATCGACAGACGAGATAGGGACGATGTAAAGATGGGTTTAGGGTTTAAGGAGGCTTATATAAGTCGCGGGTAGGTATTGGATTAACTTAATTCGTTTGATTCTTGCTCAAATTACAAGATTTGATTTAAAAAGGAAGGTCGGTCTAAAGGTACGCGAATTCGGACGATTGTATGCGTGTTTGGATCGGGTCTACGTCGCAAATGGTCGAGTAACTTCTTCTACAAGTCCCGCGGTTTCTAAAACTCGTTTGAAATCTATTTTTGGACAAGATTTGAGTCGGTTTGACCTTTTCAGAGTCAAACTGTATAAGAGGCGCGACCATGCTTAAATATAAGCACGACCGTGGTCGTGGCACAAGCGCGACCGTGCTTAGGACTAAGCACGACCGTGCTTAGGACTAAGCACGACCGTGCTTGTGTAGGTTTTGGAAATTTCAAGACTAGTCCTTGTAGTTTTGTAATATTGATGTTGTTTTGAGTTTTGGTCAAGTTTGGTCCTCGAGGTTTGTAAGATGGTTTTAGTTAATATTGTAATATAATAAACGCGTGTATATTTGTTATTGAACATGAAACAATGATCGTAAAATTGGAATCGGAATCGTCTTTTATTGCACAGCATAAATTAAATAGGAAAAACATGAAAATCAGAAAGGTTACACTTGACCTTTAAGGATATCCGGCATAAAACCACGAGAGGTAACAATCGACACCTGCCTTGTTTCTTGAATGAATGGTAAAAAGATTACAAGTGTGAGCAGCAAATGATCGAGATCTAAGTGTTTACAGAGCTTCTTGCGAGTGTCTGATAATGCTAAGTGTTTGTGTGTGTTGCTAATCGATCAAGCTGCTGGTTAAATACAAAAACGATCCTAACTAACTTTTTGAGGATCCCGGAGCTTTACTCGGTCTTCAAATATGACCGTTATTGAGCTTCTCTCGCAAGTTTTACCTGTTCTCTTTGACTTCTCGCCCGATTCTTCAGGGATAAAACGAGTCAACACGTTTTACCTGCGCATATAAAAGAAATAGAGGACAAATAGCTGTTAGTAGCATTAATATTTAGGATACCGAAGTTACCAGGATCTTGGATTCCGGATCATGCGTCATTCAGGATCCTGCTTGAAATTTAACCCATAACAATTGTCCCCAAAGTTTGACAGTCGTACACACGAGTTATAGCTGTGAAATTTTCAAATTTCTAATTTAACTTCATCTTCTCCAATTTTTTCTCTGGGATCTCTGGTAACAACCTCGTTCCTTTTCTTGTCTTTCTGGTTTTTGTTTCAAAAAATGGCTAAAAAGTATACCCGATTGTCTACATTTTCCGACGATCTTTATAGTCAAAACTTATTAGCTAACCCGGATACCGAAAAATGCACTTTCACCGATCTTGATATCCAATCTCTTGAATCCGGAAGTTTTTTTCACAAAAACACTATTTTCAAACCCTTTGATCCCATGACCAGAGCCGATTTCACTTCAAAGAGTTGGGTCTGTTTTTCGTTTTTCCCTTTTTTCCTCTTGGTTTCACGTACCCCTTTCCTTCTCTTACTACCGAGTTCTTTAGGAAAAACTGGTCTAAGTTATGCCCAAATCATGCATTTGTTTAATGCTTTGTTATGACAAAAATCCTATCGTGATATATAGTAACGAAACTAATGTGATATGACATGGGCATGGTGGATACGCCGCCAGTACTTCCTATATATAAGTGTTTTTATCATATTGCCAAAAGCAGCGTTACTCGTGTCACGTGAAGTTTGATGACCTGGACCTATGTTTGTGAAATCTTTAGTACAGTAACTTATCTTGAACATATTAGACCACATCCTAAACAAGTTAGGACTATCAAATTCTCATCGTACTCATTCCAAGTGATACATTCCATCTTGGAGTCCAACATATTCTTTGACAGTTTCCTCCTTAATTCTCTTAAAATAAATCCACTATCATCATTCATGCCTGACTTTGAGAAATGTAACCTGAACCTTGTCATCAGTCATACTCCTCAATCCGACAATCAAAGCTCGTTGGTAATGCAAGCACACCACTTTTCTGATTCAGTGGCCTCCACTAGTCAAATTTCGGGACGAAATTCCTTCAACATGGGGATACTGTAACATCCGTGATTTTCATACCATATGTTTTCTTTATTCATTTTGTTATGTACAATAATGAACACATGAAGTCCCGTACTTGTTCAAACTCATCCTGTCACATTTCTTATTATTTTACACATATAGCAATTCAATTCTTTTCAAACCATGCATCACATAACATTTCTCTATACCACATGAAAGTATGATTAGAGATATACATATATATATATATATATACATGTATATGGGGAAACCTTT